>PNEQ01033185.1:0-22353 GCA_003012365.1 Medauroidea extradentata
TTTTTGGGGGGGGGGGGGGGGGGGGGAGTAGCAACTGAACTATTACCAACTGCAAAAGAAATTCATTGAAAATAACTACAAAAAATATTGTACCCAAATTAGTTGTTACAATACTGATGTGTGCTTACAATACTGATGTGTGCGGAACAGCAGGGAGGTTGCAACTACGTAATTAAGTAAAGAGACAGAACGTTGAGGTACTCATAGGCTGATAGTTCTTGATAGTTGCACACATATATGACAAATGCATTGTTGTACAGTTGCGCTGGCTAGACCAACTTCATTAGGCAACTGAGTAATGGTGGCGGTGGATGTGTGGTTGGTTGTCTTAGTGGCCAAGGAGCTAACTAAGGTTTGGCTGAAAAATTCAAATTGATAACATGGGGGTGTAAGGTATTCTGCTGCTATGATTGCAATTACCTGATGTTGAGACCTGGGGGTTGTTGAGATTTGGTTATGTATTGATGAGCCAGTTCCCAGCATCTTAGTTCTGAGCTGTTGTTTGAGAGCTGTTATGACTTTAGTGTTGTGGCAAGAGTTAAAGTTTTGTTTGTGTGATGCAGCATATGCTGCGACTGGTTTGTCAAGTAACTCCATGTTACCGGCTATTGCTTGTTTTGTGTCTGCTCTATGGCCATTCATTCTTTGTCAGAGTGTGTTATTAGTAAGGCATATGTATTCTGCATTGCAATTTTTGCTCTGTAGCTGGATGTGAGGTTTTCTGTTACACCGTTGCAGCTGTCCGTATCGGATGTGTGTGATTGGTAAGTCTGCTGGTGAAAGAAGTGGAGGATTGATGGATGGTGCAGAAACCATTGCATGGTTTATTGCAGGTTTGGGATCCTCTCTAGGGACCATGGTGGTGTTGGATGTGGTTGGCTGAAGTTAAGGATGGGCCAGTTTATTGTGGAGGTTTGGTGGGTGTCTGAGGATTAACCTGGGAGGTTTACCTCTGATTATCCAATGACCAATATCATGATAACATGAACAAAAACTAAAAATTATTTTAAAATCCAGCCACAGAATCCTTGCTTATGCACCACAAACTAAAAACTTGCTCTCTAAGCCTCCTAGACTCTTAGATCTCTTAAAGGTGGAGGTTCAGTACACCGACAAATTACATAATGCTTGATAATATGCAAAAGACAACAAAGTACACTGGAGCATGATGCAAAGGCACATGCAAAGTAGGGTGAATGTAGGTTGCTAATTTGAATTTCTCCGTGGCGCAGGTACGTGAAACGATGTACTCACACACACATCGGTTTCACAATAGCTGTATTGTGCATGAAAGTGATGAAGTGATACAAAGTTAAGCGGCATGCGGCTGTGAGCCCCGTGCTGGCTTACTTAACGGCACGACACCATGCGGGTGAGAAATAATTACGTGTTGATTAAAGTCTTTTTTCGGGTGTGAGTCTGACGGAGAGTGGTGTACTCAGCGGATGGAAATAAGAAAACGTTCTGGCAAGCTAAGTGTGTTGCCACTCTGCTGGCAAGAGGGTTGAGTTTAAGTTTTTCTTCAGGGTTGCAATAAGACTTGAGCATGAGGGTTCCCTGAAGGGAAAGGAGAGGCTGTTAGGTGTCCCGAGGAGAGTGGTTTCCTGGGCAGTCGACACAACACAGTCTCTACAGCAGAGCGGGAAAATTCTCACTTTTCATGAAGGGGATAGGCGTGTTAACCACTCACCTATTAAAAGAGCTCCCTCAGGAGGCGGCGTTTTCGGTCCGATAAAGGTTTCGGCTCGAAGTCGGCTTCCCTCTTCAGCTGCTGGATGCGGGGGTGAGGCAAATGCAGGCTTGTCAGTTGTTTTTATGGGACTGATTAATGGCAGCTGAAGACGGTGCACATCCCTGAGGGTGCGACTGAAATTATTGTGTTTCCGCTTGGGTGGTTAATTCTCAGTATCCTTGTAGCGACGGCAAAGTTCTGGGAGCGTTATAGATTTCCCTGATGCCTTTTGGGGTGGTGGGATTATTCCCACAGGTATTTCACTTACACTTATAACTGCCTGTTGGCCTCTGCCTTGCAGCCTTCGATTAATGCCCTCTCCTCTGACGATAAATTAACTACCAAACACTCGTATCAGACAGGAGTACCTTACTTCAGAAATGAAACTAAGATGTGCTTGAACTGTGTATATTGTTACTCAATCGGTACACTCTTACAATCACTGTTCTTACACTGGTCTTTATACAATACTGCTTTTTACACTTGTCAATACAATTCGGCTTTACACACTGGTCTTTATTCAATACAGATTTACACACAATGTTCACTTATATAACGGTGCCCCGGAACTTCTCATAGACTTCACTAAACTTCTGCATCCGCCTCGTGGCGACTAGTTAAATTCGCGGTAGGGTGCGTTCCCTTACACTGCCAGCACGGCTAGGGCACGTCTCCGTAACGAACTGCACTTTTGGCATAAGAGTAGGGTAGGACCAAGCTTAGGCTCCCTTTTCAGGAAGCAACCCTTCTGAGGTTGGGGGAGGTGCCTAGGCTTGCTCGGGGAGGAGGCCTGAGCCCTAGACTGTTGATCTGGCTAGGCGAGCGCCCGCCTTATATACCCCTGAGGAGGGCTTAAAGTATCGTTAGTGGGTGGTGAAAATGGCCGCCGCTGGAAAGGAGGCCGTCTGATGGCTAGCAGGCGTGCCACCCCAACACCCACAAATTTCCCACACTCTGCCAAAAAATATGTAAATATATTAAAACTTTCCCACGGGGCCGTGAAAATGTCCGTGTTGCTAAGAAGAAATAAACAAAGCACTAAATAAATACACAAAATTAATATTACGTTTACAATAATTAAATACAAATTTTCTCTCTTAAAAGTTCATAATTTGCAGCCTGGCATTGTTTGCATAGCGTCCATTTGTTTGTTGACATTTGTTATGGCGGGCGTGAATATATACATACAAAAACTGTAAATACTGTATAAGCATCTCTAAACCTTTAGTTTTACGGCAACACGGCTCACAATTCTGGAATTAAGTGACCCCTTGGGCAAAAGCAAAGTAAGCCTAACTCTCACATATTACTAAACTATGGGGCCGAGTGTAAAGTATATACTAAGCACCTTACAGGGTGCGTCAAGAGTCAACTGCAAGTTAAATGGTTGGTGGAAAAAGTTGCAGCCCACGAGCCTCATGACCGTCCTATTCGCTTGCTGGAGAGAGACTGAAGAGCTTTGCTGCGGCGGGAGCAACGTAGCTGTCCGCGCACGTCAAAATTGAAAAATCCCTAGGGTGAGAAGTGGTGAAATGACTACAAAGCTTGTACTGTACACAATTACACTCTCAACAAAACAATAATATTTTAAGTTCTCCTGAACATTTATGCAGTCTTAGTTAGGCCCTGTGGCCAAAATTGTTTTCAGCCATAAATGGTTCAAATAGAGTAAACACAAGAACTAGCCAACGAGGTGGTTTAAAAAGGATGTTAAATTATTGAACAGGACTACTGAAGAACAAAAAACAATAATTTACACTAAAAAAATATAATGTAGCACTTGGTGGCAGGTGTTTCAGGGGCAGTATGTGCCTGTCACGGTGGTAAGCGGCTGTGGTGCAGCCGCACATGGCCTCCGGTGCTGTGAGAGGGCTAGGAGAGTATGTTGTAATGTATACCTTTGTGCTGCTGCAGGTGGCTGGCGAGGGCAACAATGGCTCGAGTGCAGCGCTGAAGAACATCAATGCTTCAGTTGTTTCTTAAATAATGTCAATTTAAATAATACGTTAGTTTGTGTGTTTAGTGTAGAATTAAATTATCTGTGTCCAAAAATAATTATTTCTTGTGTGGGTTTTTTGTTTTGTAGGGTGGTACCGACTTACATTAGGGGCCTTATTCATAGTCGTGAGATAGTTCCGAGATGATCCTGAGATCATCTTGTGCCAGTTAGTCCAGGGTTGGTCCTGACTTAGTTCGGACCAAAGTGTTACCATATTCATAAACGCCAACTAACGCCGGACTAGAGATAGTCGCGGGATCAGCCTTATACAATGTTGCCACATGCTTCGCGCATGCGCACATCACATTTTAACACACAGGCAAGCATTCGCTTGAATTACGATTACGTTTACCCCGAAATATTGTTTCAGTTATGTCATATAGCGAATATATTGTGCGGTGTTAGTACATTTAGTATCAATAAGCCACTTTATTAAGATATGCTGAAAATAAAAAATTAAGTTAATTTTTTTTACAGATAGCGCTATTAATGTGTTTGTTGTAGAGCAGTGTTAACGCTTTCGCTTTCTAACTTAGAGTCGTGAGATCGAGGTTTTCGTGAAACACTTTTTTTTTTAATTTCTTAAACTACTAAACTAATGGTCACAGGATACCAAAGTTATATTTATTTAATCGATATTACGTCCAAACTGACAGTAAAATCATAAACATAAATTTATATGTGGTAAAAAATCGCCTTTTAAAACAATAATTTAAACTACTGTTGATGAAACATGAGAAAGAATGGGGAAAATAATCCATGACACATATTGTAAAAGCATTGCAGAATTCAAAACTAATATATCTGGTTAATCTACACTACCTATAAATAAACACGTATATTTCACTAGTCTAAATTTTATTATGAACGATATGTGCTGTGCCATTATGTAACGAACTAACAAGAAAATTTGACAGTAAAATTCCGCATAAAAACGTCGGAAATATGTGTAAGAATATTGTGTGTAAATAGAGGTTTCTATACCAAAATATTACAGGATTTACTGTCGTGATGTAGAACGAATTTAACATTACAGAATGTACAGAATAAATGCACTTATAAAATAAGAAAACTGCATTATTTTCTACATATACAATTAAAAACTAACAAATTTAAAAAACAAAAAATTTTTTGCACCAGGTGAGATTTGAACCCACAACCTTTGGATAACTGTGCCAGTACCCTACCCCTGAGCTACCAAGACACTTTTAAGTGCAAGTGGATAATTAATGTATACAAATGCAAGTTGATAGTAAATATATAACGTATTTTACGCAAATTGTATATTTACGGTTTCATAATGCTAATAGCAATAATTCCCATCTTATTAGATTTGATAAAATATTATTGCTGTACGTAATTGTCTTATACGGTACAATAAACACGCAATACGAGATTTTTTGCTCACAAAGTTTGAATTTGACCGTTTTAAATTAACTAACTAATGCTTATTACTAAATAAATTATTAGTGTAGACGTATAATAAGTTTTTAGTGTAAAATATCCGTTATATTCCATAAGCTGCGTATATAAAACAGACGTCTTATATTGTAATGGTCCACCATGTTAATTTTCGACTTAGCCCATCGTTAAACCTACCCTTGGTCCGGACTAAAAGTTAGACCGGACTAACGCACGATGATCCTCGGACTAGCGTTAGTCCGCGTCTATGAATAAGACAAAAATTAGTCTGACGATAATCCCGCACTAGTCCGGGTCAAAAACGACTATGAATAAGCCCCTAGGTATTTACGAAAAATAACCTGTTAGTGGTAGCCAGATGATCTTGGTCCAGGGTCAAACTATATGACCATGTCTTGGTCACATGATCACTTTAACCACGTTATGATCAAATGCACAAAAGTAGTTGACTTGGTTCCCTTTTAGAACTTCAGCCAACTTCACTCTGATCACATAATTAACAGAGTTCAAATTTCACTCTGCTCGTAATAACCTCATTTTCCCCACCTCCCCTAATACTACATAGTACTTTGTTATATGTAGGCCTACTTAAAATTAAAAAACTTGTCTTATAAAACAGTTGTAATTTTATTTTTGTTAGGAACATTTTCAGCGAGCTGATGAATAGCAAATATTCACCCTAGGGAAATGTATAGTGCATTATTTCACTGTTCACCATTAACTACACATGAAAATGTTATGAAATCATGATAAAATACTTACATTGAAATAATTATATAAGTACAGTAGACTCCCGATTATCCGTGTGCAAATTATCAGCGGAAAATACTTCATTAAAAAAAACACTTTTTTTTGTTATATGTAAATACACGCTGTATTTACTCGTATTATGTTCACCAACGTGCTATGCCCGTAACCGTATTTTTAAGGCTTGAAGAATTTTTAAGTCTTCCAGTAGGTGAAATAATTATCCCTGCGCATGAATGGATTAACTAGAGTAATTAACACATAAATGGATTAACGAGATTTTTCTTGGTCAAATAATATATCTGGGATTTTGTAATTATCATATTTTTATATTATTAGCGCATACCCCCTAATAATTAATGCGAATAATCAAGAGTGTACTATCTTCAATTGCTGCCTTTTATTGTAGGAATTAATTTGACCTTTTTTTATTTCTCCTGAGATCTAAGAAAGGGTAAAAGTGGATTATCCGCGATTTTGGATTATCTGTGGCATCGGCTCCCTTCATTAGCACGGATAATCGAGAGTTGGCTGTACTAAAATTCGTTCATGCTAAAACTACGTGAATATCTTACATTAGACACACATTACATCATCATTTAAGTAACAAACTGTTTTTAGTAGTCTGTTGCAATCACCATTCTACAAACAAAACCGTGCTACAATACGATACAGAAAAACTGTAACTGAAATATACATTTTTCACAACTTTATTTATAACCATGCACTTCTTCAGATAAGAGCCTCCTAAGCCCTATCTAGTGTCAGTCCTGTATACTTAACCTCAAGTCAAAAACACATAAATAGTTTTTTTTAATTTTCGTTAATACATGCATTCGACATATTTATTTGTATAGTAAAAATTTTAATATTTAACAAGTCTTAAAAACGGTACAGTACTACTATCCTGGCACAGTGACAGTAGCTGCCTACTATCTAGCGGATGGTAACATAATTATTTTAAAACTCCTTTTTTATGGTTTTTCTTATAAAAGTATTTCACCTATGCCTAGCCAAAAGTATAAATATCACTTGCAGAACATAGTTTCCTCCAAAACATGGCTGTGGCAAATGAACAAATCGCTGGTGCATGCTTAACAATTGTACTCACCTAGACCGTCCTAGTTCTTATTAGAAAGGGACGATTCCGTTTTTCTTTCAATTCTCAATTCCAGCCATTTCTTTTTATTGATGTTTGATTCCTGATTATTTCTATCCTAAGTAGTTATGACAAATTTAAATTGTAATTGCCTGCAGTTCATTAAATAAATTAAGTAGAATATGACGATAATGATACATACTGTAATATAAACATGGAGATTTAATTTTAATATTCAGAATTGTTTGTCTAAATATGCTAATATTTTAGTTAACCTTAAAATTTTTCTTTTCTAAAAATTATGTTGTATTGTATTTAGTTGGAACCCCTCTGATATCAGTTAAATTTTATTTAGTTTTATTTGTTGTGCAAGGTTAGGATACCCTTCCATATTTTTTTTAATGCTAAGAGTAATTTTTAATGTTTGTTTATGTATTTGGCTGCTAAGGCATTATTTTGGGAAGTCTAGTTTTGCTTTTAGTGCTCAGCACAATAAATTCATTTGTTCTTGTCTTTTTGGTTTCAAGAATAGGGATTTTAGAAGTTTTTTAAGTCAGTTCTTGGTCCTTTTTCAAAATTAACAGCAGCGTCCAGAAAAATGTAGACTTCAAGACCAGTATAACTTAGTCTAGCCTAGAAATAAATTGAACCAAGTTGTAGAGATTGTGGTAGGGAGCGAGGGCTATCTGCAAGAGGCCCCAATCAAGCGCTCAATTAGAAAAATTTAGTGCTGAGCTGCCAGTTTTGCTACCCGAGGGACGTGGCGTCTCCAGTGCCACGTCTGACGCCATCCACATCTCCCGTCTGAGTCTAGAAGAGTACCATAAGCTGTTAAATTTGTTTTAATGCATCCCCGTAACTCAACCAGGAATTCAAGGAATTAAATATATTTTTTTAAATTTTAATCTTCTAGTTAAGTCTGGTTACCCAGTGGTTGTCTTCCAAGAGTTTCGTGAACTGCCTACTTACTTTGTAAACCGAAGAAATTTTCATTTTAAAGGCTTAATTGTTCTTCTTCAACTGAATTTTCGGCATAAAATGTTTTGCATTATTCCCAGTGCTGTGTTTGAAGTTTAAATTAAATGGCAACAAATTTGAACATTTTAGCTACCCCTTAAACTTCAGTAATTTACATTTTTTGTAAGGAAGGGTGTAGGATATGTAACAGCACATTTCTCTTTTGGCACTTTAAGTCTTTTTACTTCAATTAAATTAAACTTTCAACACCAGTTGCATGATTTATTCCACTAAGTTATTGAATGAAGTTCTAGTCGGCTTCATTTTACAGTGCAACATTGCGATGTATCCGAGAGTTTTCAAGGTACCCATTATTTATTTATGGTAAATTGTCGTTCGTTTCTGTTGAGTTATGTGTAATGACCAATGTCCATTCGTTGTTTACACTTACACCAAAATTTAGTTAATGCACTTAGGTATTCGGATAGTATTATTTTTATCTAGTAATGGAAGCAAGATAGTGAAAATTAAGACATGTAACTGTTTAAAATATAGCCAGATATCAAAATTGATGCTTGGATTTGTTTTCTTATAATTGTCTAGGGACGTTTTATAGATACAGGTAAATCATTTTAAAATTTTAGCCATTAAGACAAATTTGAAACGAAAAAAATTAAGTCACATTTCTATTCAAAATTACGCTATGCATATTGTGAAGTGTTTCAGCCACTTCCTCACATTTAAATCTAGGCTATATAAAATATTTTCTTTCTAAATTAAATTTAAATCGTAATAACGGGTTGTATGCCTTAATCAGTTTTGTTTATCAGGTGTTCGGGATGATACAACAGGATTCAATAACCTAGTAATTGGGGACATGATTAATTTAAATTCATCTTTTCAAAATTTAGATATAAAATACAGTCTGAAAATTTTAAAGTAGTCATTTGGTTATATTCCTGGCTTGTTTTCAATAATTTTTTTAAAATAAAAATTTAAAAAATACAGTAAAATTTTAATTATTTTTGTTGATATAAATTTTTTTTGTATTTTTCTTATTTTTTGGGTTTTGGCAATTTTAGTATATTATTAAAATTTTAAATTTTTCCTGGTGAAGTAACTTCTTGTGTTGCAATCTTCTCCAGCATGTAGGATTCCTGGTATTAGGTGGACGAGCACCTGACCTCTATTACTTTAGTGAATAATTATATGTTTACATGGGTTACTACCTATTGTGGTATGCTAATAATAGAGTTAGCCTACTGTCAGTCTTAGTGAATTTTGCTTAAATTAGGATGATAAATGTGAATTCAACAGTTTTGTTTTAAAACTGCATATGAACCTGTTCATTTAGAGCATTGCAGCATTTATTCTCCTTTTAGTACTGTGTGGTCGAAAGTTGCCTCTGTAAGAGTTTGTTGTGAAGTTTAGATTGTTGAAGAGTATTCTTTTATTATAAGAATACTGTTATTTTAATGTCACACTAAATTCAAAGGAGCCATATCGAGTTTGGCATCAAACAAATTAGTATTTAATTTCCTGAAGATTATCTAAATAACTTATTTTTGCGGGAGAAGAAGGGGACTCTGCTGGACAGCAGGTATTTACAGACTGAAGTGAATGAGTAATGTGATTATGTAACAGCTGCAGTAAAGAACTATGAACTTCTACGCAGTGGTTTTTTATTTTCTGCAAGTGTAGTAATGTTTGAGTCACAACATTTGCTCCTCCGGGCCAGATCGGTACTACAAATAACATGTTTACCGGTTCCATGAATGAATGCATGGCACATTTTTTATGTTGAGTTGTACAATAAACACGCGCCCACGCATCGCGTTCGGGAATGCATCCTTCCGGCTGTGGCTACCTGCTCTAAGCCGCTTGCCGAGCACCAGGGTGAGGCAGCCACGTTTCACGTAATGCTCGAGCTACTGTTCATCTGCACTAGCTGTCTCCCGCAACCGTGCATGCCAGCCAACAGGACAGTCTCATCTCAGACCTCACATGCCGACATCTATGGTTTACAGTGAAGACAGAGGGTGAGTCAGGCATATTTACAGGCTTCCCATTCCTAGTTTTAAGTACATTCCTTCCTACCTGCCACCCTGTGTTTCGCTGTTGCAACATGGAGGAAGAATCAAGCAAATGCCTCAAACTGCAGCGATCAGTATACAAGGGCTCACTGACTCGCATGCAGACCTTTCTTTCGAATTACAGCGAATTACAGAAGTGAAGAACACTGGGGACCAGGAAGACACTTGCTACTTACTTACCACATCGTGCAGTGGTTAAGACTTCAAGCTCAACTACGAAGACAAGAGTAGTTTTTGATGTCTGCAAAAAATCTTCAGGAGTATCATTAAATGACATCCTACTAGTTGGTACAACCATCCAGCAAGACTTGTTCTCAATAGTTTTGCGATTCAGAACCCATGCAGACATTGTGAAAATGTATAGATAGATCATGGTGCATCCAGCTGACACTAGTTTACAGAGAATTATGTGGAGAACCTTAACAGACTATCCCGTGAAGATATATGAGCTCCATACAGTGACATATGGGACAGCATCATCACCCTTCCTGACAACCAGGTGTCTGCAAAGGCTTGCTGAAGACGAGGCTAGTCAATTTCCTGAAGCAGCTTAAATTTTAAGAAGAGATTTTTACATCAGTGATGCACTGTGTGGGGAGGAGACAGTGGAGAAGGCCTTGCACTTACAAAAAGTTGATTGAACTCCTAAGATCTGGAGGATTTTCGTTGAGGAAATTTAGTTCAAATCATCCAATCATGCTAGAAGCCATTCCCCTTGAAGATATAGGAAAGCAGTTAACACATTTTTTTTGAAGGTTCTGATGAAGTGAGGGACTTGGTTTGCTATGGCAACCTTCCGCAGACACAGTTCATATAGCATACAAAAAGGGAACATTATCAAACGGTGTAGTTAAAGAGCACAGACAGACAGTCAGCACAAAACGTGAAGTGTCATCCATGGTTGCATCCATATTCGATCCCTTGGGACAAATAAGCCCAGTGACTATATGTTACAAAATATTTTTGCAACTCTGGTCCCATAAGCTGGGTTGGGATGAAACCCTCCCAGTGGAATTGTTATCCAAGTGGCAAAGGCTCTACAACACATTACCAGCAGCCAAGGATATTGAGGCTGGAAGGTACGTACTAGTCAAGGGTAAAAATCGTGAGATTCACCTTCACAAATTTTCAGATGCCACCGAAAGGGCATATGGTGCCTGTATTTACGGTATATACGCTCAGTCTTAGACCAGAATGATGTTTCAGTTTTGTTATTACGCTCAAAATCACGGGTCGCATCAGTCAAACAAATGAGTCTGCCGCGCCTTGAATTATGTGCAGCAGTACTTCTTGCAGATCTGTTAAACGAAACACTACCTATCCTAGGACTGCAAATTTTCAGCACCACATTATGGACAGACTCAACAATTGTCCTTTCCTGGGTAACCTCTGAGGCCACAAGGTGGAAAACGTTTGTTGCAGTCACCCCCATTCAGCAGCTGACAGAAGGTAGTCAGTGGAGACATGTACAATCGCAAGACAATCTAACCAATTTAATCTTCAAAGGAGTTGACCCAAGAACACTGAGCAGTTCGCAGCTTTGGTGGCATGGTCCAACAAGGCTTCAATATCAAGCAGAAGAATTGCCTACAACTGTAACTCAAATGCAAGGAGGACAACTTCCACAGCAGCGAATACCAGTAATGTCTGCAGTAGTTGTACAATCTGCTATAAATGATTTGCAAATCATGTTGAAGCAACATTCTTCACTTTCCCATCCAAAAAAAGAGTTACAGTTTACAGCATTTACAATGCAAGACATCCATCGATCAAGTTGACAGGATCGCTGACAGTCAGAGAGTTGTGCATGGTATTTCAAACCTGTGTGCGAGCTGTACAAAATGAGGTTTTCCCACAAGAAATACAAGACCTTCACGACAACAAAACTATAAGTTCGCAAAGCTAGTTAAGGGACTTGAACATATTTAAGGATTCAAGTGAGTGCTTGCGTGTAGGTGGACGTCTAAAACATTCTGAGTTAAGCCATGACAACAAACACCAACTTATTTTACCACCCAAGCACCACCTTACAACACTCATAATTACAGCTGAACACATACGTCTTCTGCATGCTGGACCACAGTTGCTGATAGCATCAATTCTGGATACCTAAAATCAGACAAAATGTGAGTGCAGTGATTCACAAATGTGTAACATGTTTAAGACTTAGAGGAATGACTACACGACAGCTAATGGGTGACCTACCTGCAGCTAGGGTTCGACCAGCACGTGCATTTCTCAATACCGGTACTGACTATGCAGGACCTTTGTTATTGAAGACCGGTGTGACCAGAAGCAAAACGACAGTGAAATGTTATATAGCTGTTTTTCTCTGTTTGGCCACAAAGGCAATACACCTAGAACTGGTCAGCTCCTTCACTTCTGATGCCTTTATAGCAGCATTACGATGATTTATAGCCCGTCATGGCCATGTTCCAAACATGTACAGCGACAATGCAACTAACTTCGTTGGTGCCAACAAGGAACTACAATAGCTCAAACGACTCTTCCATAGTGAAGACTTCAGCCAAGAATTAAATACATTTACAGCTTCAGATAACATCACATGGCATTTCATACCACCTAGTGCTCCTCATTTCGGTGGTTAATGTGAGGCAGGTCTCAGAAGCACCATCTGCGCAGGGTGACAGGAAAATCCGTTTTCACCTTCAAAGAATTGACCACATTATTTTCTCGATACAGGCATGCCTGAACTCTGGACCATTGACTGTCTTATCAGATGACCCAAATGATCCTAATTACCTCAGTCTTGGGCATTTTCTAATTGGTGGCCCACTCATGTCCTTTCCTGAGCCTGATTTCTGATGTGCCGATGAAACTGCTGTCCAGGTGGCAGCAAGTTCAACGTACAACTCAGCAGATATGGACCCGGTGGTTAAAAGATTACCTGAACTCACTACATACAAAGAAACAAACGGAAGAAACCCTCATCAAACATCAACCCAGGGATGGTGGTCTTGGTGAAAGAAGAAAACCTACCCCCACTAGAATGGAGACTTGCAGTTGTTCACACCTGTTCATAAACTTGTCATATTACCTGTTGAATAGTGTCACTGCTGATCATTACTGATGATCATTTACTTATGGATGCATTGTTTTTTATATCCTGTAAATGATTTGATTTTTTTCTTATAATGTTTGAAACAAGTGTTTCAAAGGGGCAGAGAAGTTTAGTATTGCGCGATTTGTCATAGTGTTGGGACAGTGTATGGAAGAAACATTTTTTTTGCAAGCCTGACTACAGGCTTGTTTTGCCTTGTGTGGGGCGAGGTTGCGGACTGGTTCGGCACCCTCAACCCCTCTGGGAGGAGGGGGACTCTGCTGGACAGCAGGTATTGACAGACTGGTGTGAGTGAGTAGTGTGATGATGTAGCACCTGCATTAAAGAGCTATGAACTTTTTCCAACAGTGGTTTTTCATTTTCTGCAAGTGCAGTAATGTTTGAGTCACGATAATCATACTATATTTTTGAATTGTATATCACAGTTTAACTTCACCAGTTTTTTTAGTTACGGAACTAACACATGATGATAATGCAGTTTGCAAAAGGTGCGGAGCTTAGTCATAAAATGGTGACCATTACCTTACCAATATAAATATTGTTTTAACTGTATGTCTCTTCGGCAGCAAGAGCATTATTAACTGTGACACGCATCTTTACACAGGAACAGAACTGGACGAGGAATCTGCCATAGTCGTATGTTAAGTAGTTATGTCAAACACGGGCATACTTGGCGGGGGATGCGGTGACAGGTCCCTGTCAAAAATTATTTATGGAGCCCCAAAGATAGCTATAAAAATTTTTATTTGAAGTACTGATATTTTTACCAGCAGTATATTCAGATTTAATGCATGCAAATAAATAGCACCCATTTTGCACCTTTAAATCAAAACTACCCCCCCCCCCCACACACACACACACACACACACACACACACACTCACAAGGCATATCAGCCAATGGACATACTGTACTAGTCTCCTTTCCCCAAATGTTACTGCCACATCCCTCAAACATCACAAATTTCACATGGAGCAATTTCAGGGAACCATGGAAAACTGAAATTAGAAATTTAACCTGTAACCTCGAAAATATGAACTTACCTCACTAGTTGCAAATTGCAGATGTTATGTAAATATGACACACTTTTTCTGACCTTAACCAGAACACAATTTTTTGTGAGTTGTAAAAAAATTAATACATGTAAATTTGCAGCAAAATTTTACACTACCATAAAATAAATGTTGTTCTGCAAAGAATAATAATCAGCAATAACTAGTGCATAATTTCTGAAGACCCTTGCCGACATTTTTGTCCAAAAAATGTGTGGACATTTTGCACTCGAGACATGGTATACAATTTAAATGTAGTTCTGAAAGTTATATAACTAGCTGGTGTACAAAATTTGCATCCATTTAGTGGCTGCCCAGTTTGTAATGCTGTGATGACATTCAAGGAACAGGGATACTGTGAAATGCCTAACACGGCTACGAAATAAAAATCTTGCCTACAACTACTGTAGACAAACATGAAACAGCACTTTGTATCAGAAAATGTCAGGTTTATATTTTGATGAAAATAAAGCTAGGGCATGATGTGTGTAGACAAAGTGAACAGTATTGAAACGGTTTCACCTGGCACTCCAGTGCACTGAATTCTGGGTACTGCATTACACTGTACCTGGCATTCTTGTGCACTAGATTTTATGTACTGGAGCACATGCCCATTACCTGGCACTGCATTTCACCGGGTTCCGGGTACTGGAGCATCCCAGCCCTCCCTTACCTGGCACCCCATTGCACCAGGTTCCAGATACTGGAGCATTTTCTCCTTACCTGGTGCTCCAGTGCACTGGATTCTGGGTACTGAAGCATCCCCCTTTACTTGGCACTCCAGTGCACCAGATCAGATTACTGGAGCATTCCCTCCTTACCTGGTGCTCCAGTGCACTGGATTCTGTGTACTAGCGCATTCTCGCCTTACCTGGCACTTCAGTGCACTGGATTATGTGTACTGAAGCATCCCCCCTTACCTGGCACTCCAGTGCATCAGATCCAGGTACTGGAGTATTCCCTACTTACCTGGCGCTCCAGTGCACTGGATTCTGGGTACTGAATCATTCACACTTTACCTGGCACTCCAGTGAATCAGATCCAGGTACTGGAGTATTCCCTACTTACCTGGCGCTCCAGTGCACTGGATTCTGGGTACTTGATCATTCACCCTTTACCTGGCACTCCAGTGCATCAGATCCAGGTACTAGGGCATTCCCTCCTGGCCAGGTACTCTAATCCTACCTACGCTTCGTGTTCCTCCGCTTCCCAATCTGAATCCACAGCCTTAGGCTCTCCTCCATGACGTAGGTCTGTCTACATTGGGGAAGGCTAAATCTAGGGGTAGGCAGTGTTGGCCGTTATTTTCCAAGTCGATTGTCAGAGCAGGGAGATCCACTACGTTCTGGGTTGGAGAAAGAGGGACACAGAGTCCACCTCAAAGAAAGAATTGCCTGCCCCTTTATGACCAATGTCTCACTGCTTAAAGTTCGGAGCAGCCTACTGGAGTTGGTCCCAGGTCTTCTGTTGGAGTTGTTGACGCCATCAGCTCGCTTCTTCTCTCTCCAGCTGGCACAATTGTTTTGGGGTGAGCAATCCCTCTTACAGCTTGGCAACAATAGCCGTCCCAAAAAACAAAAAAAGAGGAACAACTTGAGGGTTTAAAGAGAAATGCACAATGTAACTGCAAAGAAACAGTTTTAATATTTCTCGCAAAAATGCTCAAACAGTTACACATTAATATTTTATCGTCGATGCATACAAATCACAAATAAATTAAAAACAATATAAAATTAGGTGATCAATTTATATATATATATATATACGTTCACCGAGTACAATAACGTAACTGCGACATTCACGTTACAGACATACACACATGTGCACAACTGTAAATATTTCACGACAGCTTATGAAGAGCACATCACAAGTGTTTTGCGTATGACTTCAATTATCACGAAAGTGGTATTCAAAACTTATTTTACAATATATATACAACACAAATCATTTTCATAAATATACATCTTTACACAACATACTCTTTAATGGGCTTGAATTACTTTCATGTACAGACCCTGAGAAAATATTTATAAAACTTTACACTATAGATAAACCGCTTCATGCACTGATGCAATTACGTACACCACATTAGTTGAGAGTTCCTCTACACTGTGCGTGCCCACATAAACATGGAATTTTCTCGTCTTCAATTGGAAACTTGTAGTCGTATGTAATTTCCTCATTTACACTAATTTGTTGTTTCGAGTAGATCACTATTTTTTTCTGACCTTCTATTGTTATAATTTTCGCATAGCAGTTGGGCTGAAACAAAAAAAAAATGTAAGAAAATAATACAACCTTCAATAATATTTATTCATTTTTGTGACTGACATCATTTCCATTTAAACCAAAATCAGAAAAAGGTAAAATATTTTAACAAACCTCAAATGCAAATTTCACTTGACAATATGGGAAACTATGCTTACATCCTTTTATGTACGATTGTTGAAGTGCGAAACGTGTTACTAACAGTGCGAGCTTGAAATACTACCAAAATTTAAAATTATTCTCGTCGTAAATAGCTATTAATTTATTTACGGGTTGCCTTTCTCTTAGGATGATATTACAAGGTGTTACTACACATACCAAAATATAAAACTAATAATTCATCTTTCCCTCATTAAATATACAGTATTCAACTGTTTGAAAATGAAAATACCGGTATTTAATAATAATTTTTTTGTGTTTTTTATATAAGAAAAATCAAAATATATGCTCACTCTTGAAATATATTTTAAAGCTTAACTTATAAAATTAATCTAATATACATGCAAAACTAAAACTGTCCACAGAGTGATGTGTTACTGCCGAAGGAACAGCACTCCCTATCGGTGAGAGCTGGACTCAAACGGTCTCTTTTTTTTTAAGTCAATCTTATACGTTGTACAATATTTTCCCAAGAAAATAGGTTTTAAGTATTTTCTAAGTTTTTCTTTAGTATACAATATACAAACATTCCTAATCACTGTATAAATAAAAACATTTATTGAACATTACATTTATATTTGATTTCTTATCATTCCAAGGGGAAAGAAAACCACATTGTACTATGAGAATTTCAATATTAATGTAGTCTTTTGTAACAAGACCTCATAACTACAATTTAAAAAATAGAGGGTTGCACAAGTACCTACAAGTGGTACTCACAGATAGAAAACATATACACACAGATGGACGAACACATTTCTCCGCGGAAGTGCGGTCCATCTGTGTGTATGAGTTTTCTATCTGCAAGTGCCACGTGTAAGAACTTGTGCAACCCTTTTTTTTTTATTTAAAAAATTGTGATTAGTAGCCTAGCGGCCTTTTCTGCCATTGAGACTTCATAACTTCAATTTTACTCTCCTTATGGTAGTCATTAACATAGTAAATAATATGGGTAATGTTTGATTACTAAATAAAAAAGAAGGTGGAAAATATATGGTTGCGACTTGAAACCAGACTATGTTGCATTTTAAGACCAACGCAATCAATCTAGTAAAATTTGTAGAAACCTCACAGATATTTTTTATATTTTCCTAAGAAATGTTACCTACAACTGGCAGATAACAGTGGTTTTACAACTTCATTCACAAGAACCATAAAATAAATCACAATTGATTATTTAAAAATTAAAAAATAATTTATATGATGTATAGCAATACACTTATAGTATAATTTGTCACTATCATCAAAGTGTTTAAGGTAGAAACCTCACTGCTCAACAACTGTGAAGAGGTCACAGTTGGGCCAGCAACTAGGATGCTCCCCTGCCAAGGTGATGCAGATCTAGGTGGGATCAATCCAATTTGCACTTGTGGGAATTATCTATGACAATGCTATTAGTTACCTGATTTTCTCTACTGTTCACCTCTTCAATTACGGCACTTCTAAACATTCCCGTCATCACCCTTGGCAGCACTGAAAATCTCACAGTTCAACGCTGACCTGAATCTCTTCATTCGTTAATTTCAAAGTAGCACTATAGCTATAGATATCAGAGCTGAGGATTTTAAATTTTATAATTGTTTGCCTTTTCTTCATGGTTTTAATTTTGCATGTTAGTTTGATGTACTGTGTTGCAGTTTTTTCCTTTGAGCGTAAATAGTTCGTTTAGAACATCCAGTTTCCTCAAAAGCTTCTGTAGTGTATTAAGAGTACTATATAGAAATACTGGAATAAGAGCAACACAATATTTCGCTCCCTTTCTTGTACCATACCTATGTTGTCTCTCTTATTGTTTTGTTTTCCATACAAATAAACGTAAACAAAAAAATTTTTGTTTCAAAATCAGTCACCACAAATAGCTTGGCCACCTTACACTGTTGTCTCCCTCCTAAACCAGCTTAGGACACAGAACGAAGTCAACCGACTAAAAGGAAGCTTCTATCATATTTATTAACCATTCCAGACAAAACCTCTTGGTAAGTAAAAATAACGGAACTTTTTTCTCTTCAGACAACTCTTTGAGTGACACTCAGCTGTAGGGCTAGTGCGCGGCAAGCTCACAACAATAATACGCCACACATTTTACAGCTGGAAACAGGAGAACAGCTAAAGCTATTGTGGTGGGGTTGCTTTTAAATAGTATATACTACTATTTAGCTCATTACAAACAACTCCCTCCCTTTCATCCCCCATCAAACTTCAATAACCAAAACTTTTCTCATTGACTACCATTTTGATGTTTCAGTTTGTTAGAAACTGCACATAACATTAGAAAAAACTTCTGTACTACAAACAAAAAAATTTAAACTTCAGAGTTCTTTGTTGGCATCCAGGTAAGTACATATGTGCATTTACACACCATAAAAAATCTGGATACAATTTTGCTTTTGATTTGTAAGTTACGAGGTAATATATTTAAGAATGCAAGAAAACAGTACAAAGCTAGTTCAAAATCTTGTTTTGAATTTTTTCAAACCCCTTTGAATGATGTATATCATGAACAACCAGAAGCTCGTTTTGATACAGTACAATATTAAAAAATTGTACGACGAAAGTTATAATGTGAAAATGTTTGCCAACAGCGCAGTGATAACGGCAGTTATCAAGCATTGGAAAGAGAATGTGAATGTTCATATAACCCTGTACTGCAATCTAAGCATGACATGCTCTGTAGAATTTGTTACATCAGTTATTGTGAAGTGTTTTTGTGCAAAATCAAGATTTCATTAGTCTAAGTTTATATTTTCAACATTACATGTATTTTGGGTTAAATATGATCTCAGACAAAACAAGAAGAAAAATAAATACTATATAAAGTAACTGTGATATTACAGTTTCATTCATTAAAACTACACTAAGTACCTAGCTACTGTTCTCTCCGAGTAGGAAATTAGAGGCACAAATGTTGCAATTACACAAAGTATTTAGATCTTGTCATATTAAGAGCCCTGCCATAACATGAGCAAGAATAAGGATAATATATTCTATGTGGCTCAGTTTAAGCCTGTCAAACATACATGTGTATGCAACAAATAACTTTGTTGTTCGTCTTGGTGAGTCCCACATTGCTACAGGACCTTTCAAGGACTTTTTAAAAAGCTGCACCCTGAAAACTACAAACAAATAAGTTTTTTTCGTTAAAAAAACATCATCTTTTATATTTTTTATTACATTTAATTTTTATAGCAATATTCTCCTGTTCTTAATGCAGAAAATTATTTTGTCGAAAGGGGGATATCAGTAAAAATTACTCAGCACCGCCAAACATAATTCAACACATAAATCCCTTTATCACAGTTTACGAGCATCTTAAAGAAGTAGAAGAAATAATAACTAAAACTAAAGATACTCACATTGCAACTGTGGTTGATGAATCTAGCTAAATTTCCACATTTAGTTGCATCAATAATTGTGTCCAGATCTATTCTGAACAGATATGAACTCCCAATGCCAGTAGCTTCATAATGTCTCTCCCTCAGGTCTGCGACAGATGGCCGTATCATCTGTCCTACATACTCTATCACCATCTCATCTGCTGCTATGGGTTCCATTGCGAAAAGGCCCCAGTCATGGATAGCAGATTTTGCAAACTTCAGCTGCTTCTTGCGGAACTGAAATCACAAACATAACTCACTTTGTAACACAATACGTATGTAACAAACCTTGTTACAGTACCTGTTACATATAAGGCTTGCTACAATGACATAGTAGTGCACTTGGAATAAAGAGTAAGGTATCACTAATTCTTATTGGCGACTATAGTCTCAAGTAGAATGATCAACCCGATGCAAGCACAATCAGAGAGAAAAACTATAGTTTTCAACACTTAAGTAAAGTAGAATCCCAAACCAAAAAAAAATTAAGCATTACCTATTTTTGAAAGAACCAAACTTTTCCCTATGAAGCAGCAGCAAGCTAAACCTTTAAAGTTGCAATTTCAAGCAGCAAAAGCTGCCGAGTGATTACGTGTGGCAGAAATCTGCATTTTACATCTTTCTATAAGCGATTCTGGATAAAGTGAACACTCAAATAAGCCCTGCTGAAATTATATTTCCAGGCAATTTGTATGTTTCCACACATAACAGCTAACAACGGAAAATGTCAACTTCTCTGGACATGTCACCTGATGTTTGCGCGCGTAAAACAAATTGTGAAGTGAGTTTGATTAAAAAAAGTTTATTACATAAAATACAACTATCTCAACTTTGGTTGCATTTGTTTTTTAGAATGTATGTATTTAAATAGAAAAATACATGGAACTATATGGCATAATTTCGCACACAAGCAGTAAGGCAGTTACAGTTAACGTTGATTTATCTGCAAAAACAGCTTGTGGTATTTTTCAAAGGTTACATTTTTATTGCTCACTTTACCCCGAATGGCTTATATAGCATTTGAACAAGTCTGGTACATGTTTACTAATGGCACAGTAGATAAGGAAACTAGTAGGGTGTACGCAAGTTGGCCTACTAGCTAGGAGTGTGGAACAACTGAGTTCGGGTTAGAATACACCCTGAGCTGAGGAGTCAGCATCTAGGGAGAGCTGGCAGTGGGGACTCACCATTATAGAGAGTCAGAGAGCTACTTGAAGCTGATAGATGGTGCTCCATTGTAATTTAGTTTGAAGACTGTTTTACTTTATTCCCTAAACATTTTCTATTGACGCTACAATGCTGAGAGTCTATTGTTTGAGGGGTCCACAGTAGTCGAGGGATCAGATCTCTTGCCTCCCACCAAGGCGATCCGGGTTTGATTCCCGGCGGGGTCGGTCCCCGGATTTTCACACGTGGGAACCAAGCCAGATGATGCCGTTGGTCTGCGGGTTATCTTGGGGATCTCCCGTTTCCCCCGCCCCTTCATTCTGGCACTGCTCCATACTCACCTCATATCACCTCTTACCAGTGCTGAAGACCTCGATGTTAAGCACTGACCAAAAATCTCTCATCTCTCTCTCTACTGTTTGGAAATCACGGGGGGGGGGGGGGAGATTCCAACTGGTCATACGGAAGATTTCGCAGACATTACAGAATGTTCTGGTCTTGCCACCCCGTAAGGTATGTGCTGACTGGTGTGCTGGGCCCACACTTCCTTTCACGCAATGTTGTGAAGATTCTACAATTGTACAGTTTACCAGGACTTAGCAGATCGGCAACCATAATATTGTGAATATTGACAATGGCATTGTACCGACTGCGTCAGTGAACGACGTAATTTGACGACGTTATAAACAGTTCAGACATTGCAAGTTATCAAGAATTAACATATATAATACGCAGCAGTTATATTTCAAACGTTTCCACGTAGCTAGACTTTCATTACATACCTTATATTCCATTTGTTGTTTTGGAATATTTACAGTCACCATTTGTAAACATGACATTCTTCGCCATAGATGTGATACAGACTAAACAGAGACACAGGTACAGGCAGTGCAGCTAGTCTTGTGCTACACTAGCGCTATCGAGCGACAACGGCGGAACCACAAGAAATATTCCCAAAGACTGTGTTAATATAATTTTCCTGAAATACGTATTGTGAATTTCTGAAGGGAATTGTTTATATAATTAATATTGTTCTAAGCTAGACTTGTAATGTTTATATTGTGTTTTCATTATATAATTCCAGATTTCATAGTAATAATTGATACACTGTAATTAACTCATCATAGTTGCTCCGCCATGTTGGGCGGACTATTTCCAGTGATAAAATTCATTCGCACTTCTTGTATTTATACTCGTGTATTA
>PNEQ01033185.1:22453-41528 GCA_003012365.1 Medauroidea extradentata
CAGTCGGCTTCCAGTGAAATGTAAGTGTTGCTTTGTTATTCGTTATTGTAAATGTGGAATGGGTTGTTATGCTGCAGGACTTGTAAATGATTAATTTGTGGCGCCTTGTTTAGTTTCGTGTTTATTATTTCTTGAGTTGAAGTCCTGTAGCATAATGGCCCAAGTCCTAGTGTTTCGTTCGCGTCTTGTGTTGTTTGTTTTTGTTTCACCTTTTTCTGATAAATTAAAGTAACTTTCGCGTTCGGGGTTTCATAAGTAAATTAAAGTAAATAGGTAATTATTATTCAGTGAGAGAGAGGGGCAGACATGTAATTTCAATAAGTTTTATTAATTGGTTAATTAATCCTTAAAGGTGTGCAATTTGATGCTTGGATTTAACAGCGAATGTAAACCATTTCCGATCTTTAATAGTAAACCAATGAGATGTTTTGCATGCACCTTCTGTGCCCGACTATGAGACTTTTATGTGAGGGTGTAAGCTGTGTAAGCTGTGTAAGCATACTGCTGAGGTAGGATATGCTTGTGTTTGAGATTGTGTGTTGGGGCGAGTGTCCCCTGGAAGCTTTAATTAGTATGTAAGTATGTTTAGGGGCGTGTGTCCCCTCGATTTATGTTAGGGTTTGCTGCTGAGAGTCAACACCTGTTGTGTGAGCTAGTTCCCTATGAGGTAGGGGTAGCCTATGTTTAGTTGTTGTCTTTGCTACACCCTACTCAGGGTTATCAACTAGGGCTTCTTGATATTTCTTATTCAACTTTAAATGAGATTCCATTTGCACACCTGTTATTTTATTTTTGTAAGATTTATGTTTAATGTTATTTGTTGCATGTTTTGATTTTGATCCTTGGTTATTATTTGAGTTTGTATTATTTGCAAGGTTTTGTAACTGATGATTATGTTTTGGTTTGTCAATAAATCACTGATGCGATTAAACAGACCTTTGGTATTATTCCTTGGAGTTGAAGTTAATGGTAATTTCCCTTCTACAAGTTTGCTAATAATGGTGATATTACGTGCAGTTCATTCTGATCACTTGCTAGTTTTGCTAAGTTATGAGTTTCTAGCTCTGTTTGAATTAAATTATACCCTAGCCTAGGCGTAGCTTGCTAATTGTTGGGGATCGCAACCCTCGTTCCTGCCTCTGCTCTGCTGCTGTGATAATTGTTAGGTGCTGTCGCCATGTCGAGGTTAGCCCCGATGGAGGGGCGGTAACGGTACACTGGTTGCGCTCTGAGTTTTGCAGGTCTCTTCAGAGTGGGTTGAATCTTGCATAGTTGGATGGATACGTGAGGTAGTGAGCTCAAGCCTCAAACTTTAGAGAAAGAGTTCAAGGTCACTTCCACTGCCACTTATCCCCGAAAGCACATAAGGGACCACGTGCTGGCGACAGCAGACTCGGTTCACCGGCAATCTTAAGCCAATGACACAGAGTCCTAGTAGCCACAGGTATAGGGTCAGGCAGCCCTGTGAGGATCAGAATGTGTGCGATCCTGCTGTCTGGTTGTAGCTCAGGGCATGGTCTGCAGACCGAAGGAGAGGCAATGAATGCAATAATTGGTCTCACAGTAATGGAGTGCACCAACAACCAAGGATGCATGACCACTGCGACGGTAGGGAGCATCAGGAAGCAACTACGACTGGGGAAGGTAGTAACAATCGTAATGTGTCTTTCCACTTTTACAAAGACCACGTATCTACTCGTCCGTGTACTGCGCTTTCTGATGGGATGGCCACATAACACAATTTCTATTCACAACCAGCCTACCAAAAACCCAGGTACAGTAATTTCCCATCGACACATTTGTTATAAAATGATGCCATACAATTACTATGCATGTATAGGCTGCCTGTGGTAAAGTGAGCACTTTTGAATACCGCCTTGTCTGGGATAAAAATAATAAAAATGTATTTTTTTAAACTTCAGCTGTAACTTTTGAGTAGAGTGACTATTGCAGGATGCTATGCTTATATTAGAAAGTGGCAAAAAAATACAAACTGGCTGAAAGGAAAAAAATAACCAGGGCTTAAAAAGTGTTAGCATTATTGTGAACCAACTACAAGTATACCTGCACTGCACATATCTCCTATAAAGTCTCCTTTAGGATCATACCAATACTGTACTATAAATTACTTGCAAAGCTTACTGTATGGTAGCATACAATCAAGAAAATGAAAAAGAATGTTATTGACATTCTTTACGTCCATCTAAAAACTCAACTTTGCAAATATAAATCTTACTTATTACAGCAGGCTAACAGAACTAAATTAAAGAAACCTTGGTACTGATTACTTAATTAGGTATCATACTAACTAGCATGCTAGCTAGTGCTCATTTTCTTGTGCACACTTAAAGTGTGCTCTCAGTCCTTGTGTTCGATTTTTCAACTACGAGTTGTAACATTATTTTCATTGCAATTACTAAAAATGTCTTGTTATAAAGCTTCACAGATACCTTCAGAATTAGACAGCAATTTTAATATACCCATGCAGGCATTACCTGATGAGCCTAAAAAAGCGAACATCACTTTATAATTTGAAAAAAAATCTGCACTAGTTATGTCACAAATATATACTGTTTAAATCATACATTTTAAATAAGTGTTCCTAAACAACCAAAATAAGCAAAAATCCAGTAATGCCACAACTGAAGGTCTGTTTCTTGTGCAAGAAATATGACCATGCACAGGCCCCTATACAAATAAAAATTTGGGCCCATGAATCCACCCAGTCCCCCTTTTAATTTATATTTTCATTTTGCTCAATTATGCTTAATGTATACTAATATTAATGTTAATAAGACAGTTTCTGTGTGTATGTAAAGATTCATTACACGTAATACAAATGTGTACAATGTAAAAAAATCCTATTGACCCTGGGTTGCTCCCTCTACACCCACCCGTGACAGTGGCCCTATCCACGAACATGAGATACTGTTAACACCTATGTACAATAATGTCTAAAGAGGCAAGTTTACCTTTAGCTGATTGAACTTGAGGAGGTCACTGTCTGTGTCAGTACCAAATGCAGTAAGTAGCCGCCGCTGATTGCTGCGTGCCTCTCTCATGAGAGCTTGCAGCTTGCCAGTCAGTGATTTCGAGCCTCCTGGCTGTACATCTAGGTCGGTTCCTTGGCCCTCCACTGGTTGTACCGTCTGTCCGTAGTGGCTCTGAACAAACACGCATGATGCTCCTTTCTTAAAACTGCACACCTCATACGTACACTAACATCATTTTCTCACTATAAACCCACCTGACATTCAAAACAAATTTTGTAGGCAATATTGACAATATTCAACAATAACAAAATTGTAAACAAAATCAAAATGCAGCATTGTGTATTTAACACAATGATAATCAAATAGTGAAACCCCTTTTTACACTACTCAAGGGACCTGCAAAATACTGGTGTAAAATTGCAGGAAAGTGTAGGAGAGGGATAATTATGCTATATGGGATTTGCAAGGGACAAGATAAAACAGATGCAAAATAAGGGGTTGTGTAAAATCTGGGAATGTAAAAAAGAGGTTCCATTGTACTTATCAATGGTAACAAATAACAGAAGAGCAATTTGCAGCAGAATTGTTTGAGAAATGTTAACTGCAATAAATTATACAATTCTGGATAACCTAACTACTGTTCATTGTACATATTTATGAACTCAACATTTTATGATCAGGAATTTACATGTGGTCCCTATCCCAACTTTTCCAGGATGAAAGGGATTTTTAAATTTATAACTAAATACGTATACAAGAGTGAATTGATTCCATACCAAGCAGAAGTTGTTCCCTTCTATGTATTTTCTTTATGAAAATATCCACTGACAATATGTACTGTAGGCAAATCATTACTCAGGGCAAGTTGAATTCTTTATTTACAAAGACTTGAGTTGCAATTGCTTAACACAGTTGGCTAAAAACAAACAACAGCTCTTTCCATGATCTTAGTTGCCAATCTCCTGCATATTGGTAGTAGCACTCAAACTTAACCAGGTAGCTGCTCTGAACTTATAGTACTGCAGCAGTGTCTCATTCTTGCCACAAAACTTGCTCCAAGTTTGTTATTTCAAACACCTGTTGCCTCTAGTAACCAACTCCGCCAGTAAATAAACAAGCAGCAACTATAATACTAAGACCCTGCGCTGCCGCAGTACAGGGGGTGGCTATACTGCTAACGATCTACCTCAGTACTACTATCTTAACCCTGTCGTGGATTTACAAAATATGAATAGTACTTGCTGCCTCACTTCACTAACTACTGAATGGAGGTGCACTAACAGCACACAGCTTTATAGGTTGTAAATTCTCAATACGTGTCTAGTTTCACCAAAGTATTTTATAAATTGCTATTGGAAAACTAGTTGTTTTCATCTCAAACCACCACCAGTCTTTTACAACACTAAAGATAAAACATATTACTACTAAACATTATATGGTCATTCAGACCTCAGAATTAATAATCTAATACTGTAGCAGTAAACAAAACTACGACTTTATTAAAACTGTAAATGTACACATACTGATAGATTTAAATGCCAAAATTTCTACTCATGAATAGGTATGTACTGCAGTATAACTACTACCAAAAATTGTGTCGTGATAACGTAATTTACAAGGGTTATTCAAAGATTAATTTTGAATGAAATGAAAGCTTACCTTGTGTTTCAACTTCTCAAACACATCTATCCTGTAGAAGCCTTCGCACCTGGCACATCCAGAGGCATGTACCCGAGAACTGTCTCGTTTTCTTCTTTTTGGAGGCGGTAGTGCAGTCAGTGAGCATGTGTTAAGGAACGTCAACATAAAGTTCAGAAGTCACGTCATTACAACAATCCTTGTTCGATGTGTACCAAAACACGTAGATAGAGATGTACAAGTACTTACAGAAACAGTATTTGCAGGATACAAAACACATAAAACAGATAACACATTTTATCGCAGTTAGGATATTTCGCTGGCCAGGTCAGCTTCCTTGGGCAGCGAGTGATTGCATACTGCAGTATGGTGGGCAGTAAGCCATGGTTGGTAACTGGTACACCTAGCGGCCAAGGGACGAACTAGGGTCTGGTGTAAAATTTGAAAGTTATCAGATGTTGAAGCCTGGTGGGTTGTCTGGATTTTGTGATATACTGATGGGTGTTGGAGACAATGAAAAATATTTATATTTGGTAAATTAGTTTTTCTCATGTTAACATTTAAAGGTTGGCAACTCTATTTCGTAGAGTTTTTTTTTTGGTCTGTCATAAAGTTGTAAGTTGAGTCGCTCACTAGTAAAAATCGTCATGTATGACGAGGTCTGTTCAGTTGGTTTATAGTAAAAGGAAATGCGTTTATTTCAACGGTTACTTTTATTTCAAAGTGCCTAACTTTATCAGGTTACGGGCCCAGACATGTGTAAAGAGATGCGCTTGCGGGTAATTTGTTATTACATAATACGTCGCTTGTTGACGGAAGAATGTCTGGTCGGACATGTGAATAACGGGTCATAAATTAAAAGTTGAAATTGGACACATAGATCGGACTTGTAACAATCGGAACTTACGCGAATGCAATGGAGATCCACGTAATCAAGTTGAAGGGGGAATCCAACTTTAATATTTGGAAATTCCTAATACTTGTTGCAGAAGAATCAAAGGAACATCTTGATGTCATGAGGGGTGAGGTTAAACTGCCGGCTGAAGAAGGTAAGACTAGAGATAGTTGGAAAGTGAAAGACTCCAAGGCTAAAGAATTAATTGTTACTAGAATGAAGGAAGAAACCAAACCGTCAAGATAAACCAGTTGTTGCACATGCAGCCTTCCACAAACTCTCTTTTGATGTCTGTTACAACACCAGAGTGATGAGAAGCTTACCACGTTCATACAATAGCGCTGGGAACTAGCCCATCAGTATATCACAAAATCCAGACAACCACCAGGCCCCAACATCTGATAACTTTCAAATTTTTTGCCACATCCTAGTTCGTCACTTGGCCGCTAGGTGTGCTAGTTACAAACCATCGCGTACTGCCCGCCATACAGCTGTGTGCAATCAATCACTGCCGAAGGAAGCTGACCTAGCCAGTGAAACGCTGTTACTGCACAACCACGTGAAAATGTGTTGTCCATCTGTTTTTTGTGTTCTCCAACCTGAAAGTACTGTTTTTGTAACTAATGTACTTGTGCAGCTCTGTCTACATGTTTTAGTAATTAGCAGCCTAGCAGCTGTTACCCACCTTTTCTTTGTTGTGTATGTACCTTCACCTTCAAAATTAATGTTTTACTCGCCCTAATATTTCTACCACAATTCTCGCATTACTATAATATTTTTGCTGATGAATCAAATGCACTCTTTCAAGCAGGAAATCAGTCTTAAAATACTGCTGTTTATATGCAGGTGTAACCAAATTTCAACTACAGTAAAAAATAACATAAAAATACATTGTAATTTTAGAAATACTCACCTCTTTCTTTAACATTTTAACTTGTACAGGTAAACCTCTCTGTAACGAGTATGGCCTATAACGAGACGTTCACTATTACGAGAATTTTAAAATGTACCAACCCGCCGTACACAAAAAACAAGCTTAAAATATCTATTTACAACGAGTGAACTTCAACAATATCGTTCACTGTTAACGATAGGCCGGTAGCGATACACAATCAATACATCTCGCATTCTTGCTGCAATATATCGCACCTGTGGCGCTTCAATATGGCAATTTTTAAAGCTTTGGGCGTGGCTGCATAACTCGACAGATACGCGCATGCGCCGCATCACAGCACAACAGATGCTCTCTCTCTCTCTCTTGCACTCATCGCACTGTGATGCGGCCCATGCGCGTATCTGTCGAGTTTTGTACATGATCCTGCTTTTTTTCACGCAAACTTAGTTGTTTCCGCCAAGTGCTGATCGTAGTGTCGTTTTCTTTTGGATAGGTTAATGCTGTATTTATTTTGGATGAATTACTTGGTTATTTAGTCCAGTTTTTTAAATGGCAAGCGTAAGTCACTTGATATTGCTACCAAATTAAAAATTATAACAGAGTGTGAAGCGGGGAATGTCAGCAAAAGTGCAATTGGCAGACGATACAATCTGCAATCCTCTACACTGTTCACGATCCTTAAAAATTAGGACAAAATAAAGGCTGATGTTCTGCAGCAAAATGTGCCGGCAGGTAGTAAAAAATGACGTGCTGCCGACCATTCTGATTTAGAGAATGTGTTTCTAGATTGGTTTAACCAAAAACATTCTTCAGGTTTTTAAAAAAAGTGTTAAACAATGGAGTGACAACAAATAACATTGTGGACGTAGTTTTGTAATATAATTTCACATTTTCACAATAATAAGCAGCGCTCCGGTTTTTTGTAAAGCTTAACAGGATTTTATGGTAACATTTTTTCCATTACTCTTTTATATTTAACCTTTAAAAAAAAAAAAAAAAAACAGTATTCTGTAGCACGATTTACTGCACAGCAGTTCAGATGTACCCACACTATTGCCATAGCTTTCAAAACTATCACTACCATAATTGTTTATGGGCAGGCTGTGAACGGCAGCACACAGTCTAGGCCACGGCACAGCTTTATAGGTCATTGTAATGTACGCTAGCAGCTGCTGGCACTGCGACAGCTGTGTGCCGTGTAGCTGGCTGCTGGAGCGTAACATGGACAATGAGTGCGTGCGTGGGTTGGTGGCCTTGAACCAAGCGGTGTTGCAATGCATAGTTGCAGCAGTGTTGTCACGGCTACAGACTAGCGGCCTACACTACAGCAGTTGCGACGCACGAACATTACACACACGTACTAGTCTGTTATTTGTACGCGGTGGAAGTAAACACGAGCGGCGGACTTTTGTGATAGGAAAGTCAAAGTACCATAATTATACAGCAGGTGTCCAATTCAACCTTATGACGTTTTTATTTTGCCGCACAGTTTGGTAACAGTCGCGTGCTTGGCATTTGGAGTAAATTGAAAGTAAGTGCAGCCTGGAGAAAGATGAATACTGAATAAAACCTTATAAAATTGAAAGCATTGTGTACAATTTAGTTGGTACCGGTAAGTGGAGTTATCCTTTAAAGTTTCGTTAATTTTTTTCTGCACCTCTAGGTAAATTTTTTTTTCAGTTGAAGGTCCCACCTGTTGATCTTCAGATAATTTTATTTAATAAAATGTGCAACTATTTTGAGATAAAATACAGCTTTCCTTTGTATTTATTTGGAGTATACAGTAGTAACAAAAGATTGCCAGGATGTACACTACGGAAAACACATGCACTGTATCTGACTTTTTTTTTACTGTATTTGGCTATAGCGAGAATTTTTTGAGCCATTTAGAGGTCACGTTATAATGAGGTTTACCTGCATGTACATTCTAAGAACTGCCATACACAAAATTCTTAATTAAACATAAAATACACACACTTAAATGATCTATATTAGGGAGATAAAATTTGCAAACATTCCAACAATCTATAATGACAATAAATATACACCGAAATGAATGACAATCTCAACAACAATTATTTTGAGCACTGGTTAAAGAAAGAGCAACACTGAATGGTAAGCTAAAAATGAACACATGGGGAAGCACAGATTCACACATTTCATCTGTATGCATAAGTACGTCAGCATGTCTACAGAAATGTGAAAAGAAAAAATACATAAATTTATGGTATTTGTTTGTAGCTAAGAACCACTTAAGATAAAATGGCTTTAAAAATAATACCATTGCGAAAGTTAACAGCAAGCGTAGAGTCAGATATTATTCTTGTAAGTTTATTTTAGCCACAACAAACCCCAGTTTGAATGGTAGATTTTATTATTTGAATTAATTTTCTCTTTATTTTAATATTGTGACTATGTATTTTTGTGATCTATCAATACGTAGGAAAGTTCTGAACTATGATATAATGAATATTATTCTCATCTCTGAGCTTAAAGATTCAACTTTTAAATGTAACCTGGAGTATTTGATGGGAAGACACTGTAACATTTCACTAATGAAATATGACTAAATAGTATGCTGAACTGTTGCTACAGAAATTTAGCTGGAAGAAGTTGCCTTATTTCTTTAAGAGATGGAGTCAACGACAGGATGGAACTGATTGTAAACTCTACAGGAATAGAGTACACCTTGAGTTTCGTATTTAAATAATAAAAATTGTATTAATTTATATAGTTGTATTTCACAAAGTTCACTGCTTTGAAAAGAACTTTCAACTTCAAATTAAAAACTTATATCACCCTAAAAGAGCACGGCCCATCAAAACTCTTGCTCTAACTAGGAAAAGTTGAGTTTGGGTACCCACTTTTAAATGAACAATTTGTTTAATTATCTTGAAAGAAATAACTTAAGGCCGCAGTTACACTGGCTGCAGAACTACTTCAGTTAAACGTGTTCAGTTTTAAGAAGAGGTTACACGAGCAACGAATGAGTTCAGAACGTAGTCTTTTCTCATTCAAAGTAAACCGGTTTCATACATAGTTTCGAACGACATATCTTCAATGCTTCTCTATTATTGGCAGCTTGGAGTAACAATCTGTGTCACAAATATGGCTGCTTTTTGGTTCAACATTCTATACTCGTTAAAATAATATTACCTTTTAGGGGTAAAATAATTATATCCATTTTACACACAGCAGCATTGCAGTTGGATGCAACATAATAATTAAAAAGTAATGAATATTGAGTGTAACATGGCTGCCGAATTTATTTAACTGAACATGTTTAAGACCTCTAGTGTGAACGTGGCCCAAATAAATAACCATTTGGCTTGTTGGTTTAACGTCAATAAGTTAAATACAGATACGATTATCTGATATACAACAGGTAAAGTCAGAATATATTTATAAGATCCTTACTGAATATGTAATGCCTTTAATTATCAAAATCATTAAGTTAAAGTAAATTGTTTTCATTTAGTTATTTCTTTCTGGTGCCCAACTTGTATCCAGATCTCAAATCATGCTGTGAGCTTCAGTTAAGCAGCAAATTCAACAATGTGCTGAGCACCATAAATGTACTAACTTTAGCTGTAGTTTAGTTGTAAATACTTTCATTTCAGAGTACTCTTCCTACAGGAATGTTATCTTGTTCATCAAAGCAAGCACAAATGTCCATATCAGAAAAAGAGATAGTATTAAATATCTTACAGAACTGGCTTTCCCAAAACTGGCATAGAAATTTTCTCCAAACATAATAATTATCCTTACAGTAGTAATTGCAATTATTACTTACAACTGTTGCCCAAAACATGACATGCCAAGTGTTTTACCTACGCCTGCCAATTGAGCAGTTATGCAACCTGGCAGTACTACAGTCTTAAGGGCAAACATTAGATCCAGTCATCACTACCCAGGAATACGATTACTTTTGACAGGGTCTAGTTGTATGGCTTGAGTGCATACATTTTTAATTGGCAAGCTTAGGTAAAACACTCAGTATACTGAATAAGCTTCAAATTTACAACATATTAATCATCATATACTATAGTTATCATATACTGGTACACAACAAGATCCAAATTAATATTTCAGAGAAATAACCAAGCGTAAAAGGATATGAGGATGGTCAACCCAATGAGTATCATTGAGCCAGTATCCAATTGCATCATCAGCCAACATGACTTCATAACTTCGTTTAAGGTATTTCACATCTTCAGCATCAATACCATTTGTCAAAAAGTCATAGAAAACATTCATTTCTCCAACAATATCCCTTTTCACAAACGTCACTGCTGGTGTTACAACCCCCCTAGAGAACATCTTCTGGTAGGGTGGGTACTTGAAATTTTCAACAAGCTTAGCAAGCTCCCGGTGCAGATTCTGGCCATCTTGGGGTGATGCGGGATGCTGAGTTGTTCTACCCCGCTGTACATACCCGTGGTCATGGACAAACGCATTCATATTCTCCCTATTGGAACCGTACTTCTTCAGCTTCGGTGGTGTCAAGCCACTCTCCTCTTCACTCTCTTCCGATGGAGAGTAGCGTTTGTTCGGTGGAAGACTGTATGAATGTTCAATTGCAAAATGACGATCTGGAAACTCACTGTTCTTAATTTTCCTCTGTTTTATCGGCACTTCCACAATATCAGGGAACCTATCACTTTCTGTATACGTGTGAACTAACGAATCTAATTTGGAACTTATGCCTGCACCTGGAGTTGTCTCTAATCTAACCCTTGCCGAAACACTTCTCTGTGTACGTGTAAGGTACTCATCAGGACTGTGTGGCGAGAAGCTAAGTTCAGTCACCTTACACACTGTACCCTTATCTCTAGCTAGTGTACTAGAATCTACTGCTTTACTGCTCATAGACACAACCTGCTCCTCGAGAACAGTCACTACTTGTTCCTTGCACGTTCGAACACCATCATCTATGCTGTCCTTGTCGAATAAGTAGGACTCATCCTCTCCTTCGTCTGCATCCTCCGTGGTAGAACCAGTGTGCAGCTCAAACTTTTCATCTACACTGTCTGCGATTCCGACTTGCGGGTCGGGAAGGTCTGGGACTTCTTCCACCTCTAATTCCTCCTGCTCCAGTCCTTCCACTTCCACTCCTTCCTGCTCCAGTTCTTCCTGCTCCAGTTCCTCTTCTGGCATCGGTGTTGTTCTGCCCTCAGGGGTCTTCGCCCTGCTACAGCACCAACACACAGTGTAAAATAAGTTGTGTAAATAATGTCACTATATTTATCATGCATCAGCTACAAACCTCCAAATTATGTGACTAACAAAATGAACACACCTGGACTTAAAAGAAATTTTAAAATAGAATTACTTATGTACTGTTAACTATATGCACTGTTTGATCAAAATCCATGGCAGACTTGGGAAAGTTAACCAAAAAATCTAACTGATTAAAGTTGAAGTTAATACCTTAAACATTTAACTGATTTAAGTTAAAAGTTAACATTCAAAATATTAACTGATAGAGTTAAAGTTAAAAGAAAATCAACTGATGAAAGTTAACCAGTTAGTGTGTCCCAAAAATTTGTATGGAGAAAAATAAAATGTAACACATGCATGACTACATTACCAAAAAGTAAAACGCGCTCTTATAATGTTCCTTCGTTTCCGAGAAAAAAAATTGTTTGCTATGTTATTGATCTGCTGGATGCAACAAATGTGACTGTGGCGCCACCTACTGTATCGCGTTCGTTTGACTCAGCTTGCATTGTGTAAATAGTGCTAGGTGTCATTTGTGTAGTGTTCAGTTTATGAACTGAAAATGCTATTTTTTGATGTTAATAATGAGTGTCAGTGTTAAACTGAAGCCATCCAGTTATTTTCTAGTGCAGTCATTGGTTTGCAAAAACTAACTCGTTAGTTTTACTTGCTAGTCAATAATTACAACTATTAAAAGTTTAAAATGGGTTAGTTTCGAAAGTAACGATTTAGTTAAAAGTTACCGGAATTTTTAACAATTAATTTTAATCATAACTTATTTTTAAATGTTAATCCCAAGTCTGATCCTTGGCATAATGAGTACCCCAACTGCTCGTCGTCAGGAGGACCGGAGTTTAATTCCTACCACCACCTCACACTTCTCATGAACTAGAATGTGGTTCACTCACACAACCTTGTGAGGAGCAGCCAGGCTACCCATGACAAAATGGATGTTGGAATTAGTATTTAGATAAGATATGATTAATGTTATACAGAGTGTAATTGAACAACACCTTCAAACACCGGCAGGTGATTCCTTACGAAAAAACAAGCAGAAATTGTACTTTGAATTTTTCGCCTAAACTTAATATTAAGGGAGTATTGAGTCTCTGAATATCAAAATTTATAATCGTATTCATCCAAAATATCGAAAACTAAACTACATTAAAAATATACTGTCAGCATTGTTTAATGCTATTGGGATCTTCAAGCCAACAACAAATACAGCTTGATACCTTCCATCCTTATGAAAATAATAGGGGTGACTACCCTAAAATTGCATACAACTATTTTACCGTCAGGATTTTCAAACATTCGAAGATGGTTTATTGAGAAATGAGACCTGTGTAACAAAAAATATCCCCTTGTTGCAACTGTCTAGGACATACAGTTTATGCTCAAAACACACTTGAAGATTTGCGCAGATATACAAAGCCTAGAGCATAGGCAATGCTGCAAACATGCATGTGATGTACGTACGCAGCATACTGACAATGGTGGACATTCACTGTAAACAAGTACAATGCTGTAAAAGTTACAGATCAGTTTATTGTTAGCATTCTGCGTACATATCGTAGCAGCTGTGAACGAAAATGGTAGGTCCCAAGCAGCTGAAACATGTGTAAATAGTATTACGTTCGTCATGCTGATAATAAACAAAACACAAATAACTTAGTGAGGTAATACTTGAAAAACCAAAAATAATAGTACAAAGTTGGTATCTCCCTCTTTACGTGTATTTGTTTTGTGTGTGTGTCTATACAGGCGTGTGCATGTTTCTGTGTGTCTATAACAAAGGTACTGAAAATAAACCTTACAAGAGATTTGTTTAAAATGAACTGTTACTTTGATTTTTTCGCCACTGGAAAAAAAATATAGGAACACAGTTGTTACACCGTAAGCAAAATTTCAAAACAAGAAAATCATAACAAAATCACAAACTTTGAGAACTGCACACATTACTGACACAAAACATACCTGTATGTACACAGCTCTTCCAATTCCATGTCTAGAAGTTGTTTAATACTATGGTCTTTATTTGTGGAGAAGTCCAAGTCATCTTCAATATCATATTCGCTTTCTGCATTACTTTCATCTCCCGAGGTTGAGTAGTCTGAAGACGTCGAAGATATTTTAGAACTTCCATCAGAGTCAAACTGTCTGGTGTCATCAAGATCAAGTGATAACTTACTTTCTGCATTCATAAACTCCTTCTGGAAAAAAAAAAAAAAAATAAAGTGATTAATTAGATTCAGCAAACTGCTAGAAATCATGGATACCAACATTCCACATGCAAAAAAAACCACCTTCACGACTAACTTAAAAAAAAATTTAAACAAATAAAACTCTTGGCCTATTGATGGCACAGAGCCACCCGTTCACAACATTTTAAAAGCAGAATCTTATCGGTTCTGCCTCCATCCTCCCTCAACTTACACACAACCGTCTCTCACGCTATCTTGAACACAACCAAGCTGCCCTTTGCGCGCAAGCTACCAGCGTTGCCTGTCTGTGGTGCCACCCCGCTGCCATTACAAGAATCAATTTAAAAATATTAAGTTTTCGTAACTAAAAGTACATTTTAATTTTAAACTTGTAATATTTCCACATAATTATAAACATTAACACTTTAGTTTCCAAACAAATTATATACAAATGTGAGGCGGTCCACCCACCACTTAGGCCTTTATTGTTTCCTGTTTTATTTTATTATTTCCTTATGTTTGACTTATTGAATTTGCTATTATCTATATGATTACTCTGAGGTATTGTTGACAGTTATTTGGCTTTTTATCTGTATCAGTTTTGAAATTGTTAAATTTTATACGTATTTAATTTGGTTTGTTTAGGCTGAGGCAACTTTGTGTTTTAATTTAAATTTAATATTATTATTTGCAGCTTAACTGTTAATGTATTGTAATTCAGGGCTGGGTGTATTGTTGGCAAGTATAGTTGGATGGCACAGGTGTACCCGCCCAGTTCCAGGAATCGCTATATTTAGATTTTTAACCATTTTTCTAATATTTTTACTTTTCACTAAGTGCACGTGCGCCGCTGCTCGTTGAGTGTGCGAGAGAGACAGTAATATGTTTGCGCGGGCTGGCTTGAGCTAATGAAAGGGCACGTGGTTCTAATTTACTTAAATTTATGTTGTAAATTATTATGTAATTTTGGTTTTCAGAAGAATTTTTTCACTTTTCAAGTTGTTTAAAAGTATAAAAGTTTATAATTTGTTATTATATTTAATTTAATATTATTTTTCCGTTATGTTTTTACCTTGGTGCGCTGGGTGGCCGCTAGAGGCGCTGCAGGGAGAGAGAGCAAGCTTCAGTAGGTCGGCCATATTGACTTGTTGTTCGGACGCCGGCAGAGATGGTTGTGTAGCTTGTTGTCTGGTCGCGGAGAGATGGTAATGGGACTTGTTGTTGGGCCTTGGAGCAGGATGGGTGTGTGTGTGTGCACGGTAGTATGGTTGCGGAGAGGTGGCCGTATAGGCCTAAGAACCTATTGTTTGCGTTGTTAGTAGCAGGAATAGACGCCATGCATGTTGGTGCAATGAGTGGAGGAATAGTTTTTTTTAATTTGCTCTCTCTTCTTTTAAGTTTGCTTTCTCTCCCGGGAGCGTCGGCTTTGGTGATGGAACTTGTTGTCAAGATATGTAATTGTGCTGATGGTTACATTTACGAATTATACTACAGTCAAGCGAAGATGGTGTAAAGAGTTTTTTTTTGGGGAGGTTTAGTTTCTTGTGTTTCCATCCTATCACTACAGGCCAGTAACAAAAAAGAAATTATGATTGCTACGTGTACACAGTAAACTACGTCAAGTTTGAGGAGGGAGTTCGGAAGCCGCCTGGTTACAACAAATATAATAAGTATTAAATCTGTAACCAGGTGAAAGAAAGATTAAATTAAAAATTGATACTGCCAATCAGCAACAGTCTGTTATTTTATTGGTTGCAACCAATTATGGCGGCAAATTCTTAACAATCATCTTTATAGGGTTTTGCACTGAAATATAGCAACTTTTCCTGGAAACTGTAAATGTAAATTCATATATCTGCCCTTCTCACACTCCAAGCTTTAACAATGAATAAATATAATTATGTTAAATTCAAATGCAAACAATTTCAGCAAAAAAATACATATTGAAAATTTACAAAATATAAACATAATTATTTAAAATTTTAAAAATATATACATATTAACATAACTAAGCAAACTGTTATTCTTACTGTTAAACGAACAATTTCAAATTATCAAATTAAATGTTGCTTATTTGAAGAATTAGTTAACAGTTACTGAAATTGATTATTTTAAATATGAATAAATTTCCACTGACAAGCTCGCTTTTAACCAATTACAAATAATTCTTAAAACTCTCAGATACCATTGACAGAATGACCATGAGGCTTACATTGTAAGTGACAACTAAATATAAAACAAACATACCGTAAATTAAAACATAAATCTAGGGTCTGGACCTGGGCCACGCTACACTGTGGCAAGCCAGAGCTGACAAAACATACTGAAGCAGTTCAGTGGCCAAGCAAGGGCCACACTCAGCAGGATGGAGGATATCATCCTCTATACAAATTTCTGAAGGGGGCAAAAGCCTATACATGCTACAAAACATGGAAAAATACTGTGAGACAAATTAACCAAAGGAGAAGGAAGTACGTGCAAGAATTTCAGATTATTTTCTATGTAGCAGTACGTATTGTAGTACGTTAATTTGTGTAAACAGATTATTTAACAATGTTATTGAATCCAAACAATTAGAGTAATATAAAATAATATTTATTTTCTACTGTGGAATAATTCTTTGAGAGAAAAAAGGAGGGATATAGTTTTATATCCCCCCTCCAATTTTAAAAGGATAATTCAAATCACACAGCGTAGTATGTAAATACAGGACAACAGGTTTTTCAGTGATTCAGAATATAATGTGTTGTTCTATGGTCAATACTAAGAAACAAAAACTTATGCTCTAAGTAAAATGTGTAAGGCCCTTAGTTTCTGAAGAAAAATGATGTGCCATTTCTAGAGACCACGGGAGGATTCTGGGCAAGTATGAGAGCAACTGAAAGATGAAATTGAAATTCCAACAAACAAAACACTTGTTCACTTGGCTTGGGTACTCAGATGTCTTTTTCCTGATCGAATCGTAATCTTTTACTACCATGTCTACAGAAGTGAACAGATTTTGATCAATGTTTAAGTCCACTGTCAACCCCAGAGCACTGGTGTACGCAAGACTATAGATTTACTTACATGTCAAATTATATTATGTAGGGTTCAGTTATTTCTTGTGATATCACTGTAGGATGAAACCATTTTCTACACTGCTACAAGAATAAAAACAATTGAAGAGTAGGTGTTTTTGGTTGTTTTATGGGAAAGAAAATACTGCACCTACTTCTTTAACAGTTTTCAGGGTATTAAAGAAACAGGATAAAAGATGCTGTAACAATATGGGCAGCACTGAGATGAACCAAAAAAGTCAGTGATGGCACATATGTAGGTTCAACAGGTACTGAGCAATATCTAATTTAACATGCAATGCCTTAACCATGCTCCTGCCAGGACTCTGGGGTAGGAAGCTCCCTTACAAGCAAGGAGAGAGGTTTTCAGTCCTGAAGAGAGGTTATACGAGGTGAGAACAGAGCAACACTGGAAATAAGGGGTAGGGTGAATCTGAAATCCCAGAGAAAATCTGCTGACCAACAGCATCATCCGGCACAATTCCCACATACGAAAATCTGGGTCGACCCAGTCTGGAATTGAGTCTGGATAAACTTGGTTGATGACGAGCACCATAGGTGTCATGCCAACCGCAGTCCTCCCACATCTAGTGTACAGACATACCTGCATAAAACACACATGTCCTCCTTTCCTGCAGGTTTGTCCAGTGAGCTTGTATCAATGCAGACCATGTACATAGCTCAAGTATGACCAAACAGACATTACTTTCATAATACATAATTATGAAATTAATACTAATACTGCAACTATATGTGTGGTTTGAATATTTTATTTTTTAGAGTATTTTAGAGTATTTTTTTGACTTGGGATGATTTAGATTTTCAATTGTTTATGTATGTTTATTTGTTTTTACAAGTTGTTATAATGCTGACAAAGTGAACATTTTGCAAGGTGCTAGCAAAAAACTCCATTCAATGGAAGCAGAAAAAAGTTTTAAGTAGACTGTTTAGTTCATTCAACCATTACACTCAGAGAATTGTGATAAAATACATTTGTTGTTTTAAATACATATGTTCACAAATAACTGTCCTATACGGGTATTTTTCTTCAATCTCCAATTATGTCCTCTTTTACACATTCAACATTACTTATCAGATATTTTGTTGCCAAGTAAAAGGAATCTGTGTAAAACATGTTACTGAAATTCTATGTTAAATTTGAATTGTTAATGATGGGTTTACATGAACAAAAAATTAAAATATTTCACCAAATTCTTTCTATTAGCTTTGTTTATGCTACTGCTAGCTAGTCCTTTTTTTTTTCTCTCCCTGTGCTAGATGGCACTAAGACATCCTTCTACCACATAAAAATTCTCTTCTCTTCTCACCTTTGGCTGACGACAATGTGCATATATGATAAATGAGCGTGGGAGGCAGCGAGCACATTAACAGGTACAGTCTATACACAACATCAATACAAACACAGCACGTGACCACATGCATCTCACTAGATGTTTACATTGAAAAATAGCTTACCTCTTGCATGCCACAGCATGGGGGCCGCAGCCACATGCTAGCCTGAAAGTTAAGCTCCCCTCCTATAGAGTTCCGAAGAAACAAAAATAAAGGTCCTCTTATATGCTAGTAAATACGGCACTGTAATTAACAGTCCTTCAGGATAACTGAACAGAAATTTATGTCAACATATTTTAAAATATTAATTTTTTTAAATTTCAATTTATGCATGAAAACAAAATCATAAAAATTGTAATTTACTGCCTATTTCTTACACAAATTGTCACATTATAAAGGAAAAAAATTCTAATAATGTTCTTCTGAGTTAAATGGGAATGAAAACTACAAAAGGTTAAGCACAAAAATATTAAAACAATACACTTAAGACCATGTAAAAATATTTGCTTAGTTAAACGTAGTTAGGCAATTTGTCAGCTGCAACTTGCAGCTCTACCCCTCACAACATCTGTTAACAGTTTCCTCCAGGTTTGTAACATTCTGCAATTTCAAATGTTTTGTATGAGAAATAGTTTTCTCCAGGTCTACTTTATTAGAAAGTGATGCCAGTGGCAGTCTCCTCCCCCTCTTTTTAGTAGCAGCAATAATGTGCCCTTGTAGGCTCTCATACTTGACACTTGGGAGCGCTGTTATGACTCTGACCACGGAAATCCTATATATCAATGATGTTGTCTGAACCCGGCCTTATATTGACTGCG
>PNEQ01033185.1:41628-69129 GCA_003012365.1 Medauroidea extradentata
TCTTAACCTCGACAATATTTTAATTACTACTATCGTTCCGTTTTAGGACGTCACTTTAGTAAGGTTCCCGCGGACTCCTGCCGCGATCAAACGTCTAAAAATTTAATCAACTGAAAATTGTAGCTGACCGTGCGAACCACCTTTCGGAGGGGTCCACGGGCAACTGCCGCGATCGAAACTTTCAAAACTTTAATCAACTGAAAAATGTTGCTGACCGTGCGAACCTCCTTTCGGAGGGGTCCACGGGCAACTGCCGCGATCGAAACTTTCAAAACTTTAATCAACTTAAAATGTAGCTGACCGTGCGAACCACCTTTCGGAGGGGTCCACGGGCAACTGCCGCGATCGAAACTTCCAAAACTTTAATCAACTTAAAATGTAGCTGACCGTGAGAACCACCTTTCGGAGGGGTCCACGGGCAACTGCCGCGATCGTGCGTCAACACTCCCTGACAACCACCAAACCGTCGCAATCTCCACGTTTTTAAACTGCCCAATCACCGACCTTCCCTGAAAAACAGGCCACGCCCCGACTCGGCGACTGTCTCACGACACAGGCCCTCAGCCATTTATTCATTCAAAATTGTTGAAATTATTTACATAAATCTGACATTGCATAAAGACACATATTTCCCACATACTACAATAGTTTCCTTTTAATTTTGACAATATTTTAATATTATATACAATTTCATTTATTTTTATTTTTGCCACCAGCATGGTTTCGGCTCGTTCGCCGCCATTTTGGAAAGTTAGGGGTGGGGGAGAGAAGAAAAGAGCCTCGTTCCAAATGTTTCGCTGTCTCTCAGAGTGATTTAAAAGGGGAAGGGGTTACACTGCTGGAGCATGGCTGGGCCACCAGCAAAGTTTCTCTGAACAAGCAAACAACCCTTCTTTCACTCATTTTGAGACTCCCTGGGGATGCGACAAGCCTCGGCGACACTTTCTTCTTGGCCCCTCGCAGAGCTAATATTTTTCCTGTCCTGTCTAGTGCTGACTTCACCTCGACCCTCTCTAGAGGCTTACCGACAACACACTTTTTCAGTTCAGTCTTTATGCTACACATATATCTTAATTTAAAAACATATAATTTAAAAACATTGAAATTTTGCCCATTACATGTCTTTACGTGTACTTTACACTTAAAATATGTGTCACAGCAACCAACGAGGTTTAATGAGATCTTTAGAAAAGCCCATTCATTTTAAATAAGAACTCATTTAATGTATTTCTCATCTAAAAAGTGAAGCCCCCTAGCATGAGAGGCCCTGAGCAAATGGCCCTTTTTTTCGCCACTCTCTCCCCTTAGGAAGAGTCCTAGTTTTATTTTACATCCCACTGAAAAGCAACGGTTTTTAACTTTTCTTTGTTTTTTTCAATATCCAGAACCGTTTGTTTTGCAATCCTAGATTCACTGCAAAAACTAGCCACAGACTATCTAGCTTTTCAATCAGTTTTAACTTTTGTGCATCATTTAATGAAACACATTTTTGTCTAGGTGCCACTGCGACCTGGTGTTAATGTCCTTTTTACAAGCATCACACTGAAATAATTGTTTACATGGTACGCGCCTGCCTGGCTCGTAGGTGAAGAAGGAGAAATGATATAGAAGAGAGGTCAGCCTGCTGCGTTGCATTACTACCTGCAAGCTTCGTTATCAATATTTAACAACACTGAACTTGCAAGATATTTTATGGTGGGATTATTAAAGACTAAATAGTAATGAGTAACTATGTTACTAAAATGAAATACAGTTCTAAAATACATATACTGTACTGTGATGGATTTAAATAGAACAACACAATTTTTGAATGCCTTTAAACCAAAAAATTAATTAACTGAAATTATTTTCATTTGTTTAAATTAGTTCAGAGTTATCCAAAGTCTGGGACATAACGGTTTGAGTTATCGAAGGTTGACTGTAACTGGATGTCAACATGATCACTTGCACAGTCTATCAAGAAAACTTTGCATATGCTGTTGTTTATGCTCAATATTGTTATACTCAGCACTCACTCCTCTTCAATAGCACAATATACATAATTACTCATGTCCAACTAACTAGCATTTCCAAAAAGGAACCGCAAAGTTGCAGTCACGTATAAGTTGCTAAACTTAAGAAAAGATCAAAAAAATGAATGGCAGTTTAAGTGAAAGAGATTGTTACTTACCTGCATCGATGCTTCTGAGCTAGAGTGAACAGTCTCATCTTGATCACTTTCTGCCAAATCCTGCCACAAATCATCTCCATCAAGTGTAGGAGAGGGTGCCTTTATTTTACGCTGAAAAAGAAAATAAAATAAGACAATGAACACTGAACAATAATTGAATTTGTTTATGTAAGTGCAGTGCTGATTTTAACAGAGGACTTACATGCAAGCTGAATCCACACAGCGTGTCACATGTCAGGAGTAAATACCATGAATGAGGAAAGGTTGGACAGGAGGTAGGGCCGGCTGTTCTACCAGAAGTACGTGACCATCGGACAACTACCTCACAAATAAGGTCAAGGTGAGATGACGGGAAAATAAAGTTGTAACAAACTGCAAGGGCTGAGAATTGAGTATTTCCAAGAAACCCAGTAAGCCAATGGCAACAATTGCAACATTTTTCACTTGCAAACACTTGGATGACCCACCACTCAAAAACCATGAAACCTCACATCTGTATCTATATAACAATACAATATATGAAATTCATGAACACTGCCAGGGTTTTGTAAAAATCACGAACATTAAAAATGTTAAATTTCTGCCTTACCTTGAAAGACGGCATCTTGGGAATAGCAGCCCTGAATCCAAGTCCGAGGCCTGATATACCAATGGAATCCATGCCAAAACAGTCTCTTCCACTATCTAGGAACGAGCTCAACACATTTTCTTTATCTTTAATACTTGTGCTTACATTTGCTTCAGGAACAACTGCAGTATCAGAAACAGAACGAGTGGCTGCCTAGAACACATTAAAAACAGACATGCAAGTCAAAATAACAAACAGTTATAATTTACACCGACAGAAAACCACTCCATTATTCCTGTGATAAGCACACTACTTTGAGACTAAAAGTTAATAAAAATCTTATATTCACATTACGTGCTTCAATTAATAACATAAAATACTTAATATATTAATATTAAAAATTTTCACCATCTTCTTGACTATACTTATTGATGTTGCATGCTGCATTCTTGCAATACAGTTTAACTTCCCTGATTATACTAAGTTCAAATGTGAATACGAAGAACTTACCGACATGGAACATGTCAACACAAAGCAAGACAAAACTTCCCAGCTACTACATTCCCCACCATATTGTAAAGAAAGCAAGCTCCACTACCAAGTTGCAAGTAATATTTAACGCTTCAGTAATGACCACATAAGAGAAATCTTTGAACGACAATTTACTGAAAGGGCCTACACTACTAAGGGGAATTGTTCATATAATTTTTAAGTTTCACATCCACCTTGTGTTCACTACAGACATCAGCAAAATTTTCAAGCAAGTTTTGCTGCACCCAGAAGATCGTAACTTTCAGATGGTATTGTGAAGAGACTCACCAGAACTACTTGTCGACAAGTACCAGCTCAATACAGTGACTTACTGTGTATCATCAGCCTCACATCTGGCTATGAGAGCACTTCACCAGTAAGCATTGGATGAAGGCACACATTACCCAGGAGCAGTAGCAGTACTAAAGCATATGTTTGTTGGTGATATTTTTATGGGAGTAAGGTCATTTGAGGAGGCAGTCACACTTCAATCAAATCTGATCTGTTGCTTCGACAAGTAGGGTTTCAGCTTAAGAAGCACTGACCCAGCATTCATCCAGAACTTCTGGAGAACATACCTGTTAGTCATCTTGAGGTTCTGCTTTCATTTGATAAAGATGGGGGCACATTTATTAAGTGTTGGGGTTGGAATTGGATTCTAAAATTTATGGGTTTTCATACTGTCACATGCGCTAGCACGTAGCACATACTTGGTTTCTTATCATAAGGTAATTTAAATTTTTTTTTCTCTCTCTTAATTAATTTTTTTCTTTGCTGACTATAACAATTTAATTAGGCCATCTTAACCAAGTATACGGATGTATATGGCGGGACCCAACATATTAATTGAGAATGCTAGAAAAGAATTTTACATTAAAATTTTATTCAAGATTTACATTTAACTGTTAAGGCAAGAGTGTTACGTCGACACAGCATGAATACCACATGGATAGTAGCGTCGTAACACCAAACAACAAACCCCGTTACAATACCATGTACTGCTGGAAAACTCCACATTGACCAAGCAAAGCATTCTTTCCAACATTACAAGAATTTTTACCCTCTGTTGGCTTTCCTTAGTATTTAGGCATTTATGCAGTCCCTATGGATTCTAGGTATTGGTTAAGATGAACCCTTGCCAATTGCATATCAAATGTTTTGAAGAAGAGAATTAAAATTCCCAGATACATATATTCTTTCTGCAGTCAGCATGCAAATGCAGCTACACATCTTCAGTAATGCTTCTGTCGAAGGGTATGCTGCAGTAGTTTACCTTTTGTTCACTTACTCTACAGAACATCATTTTCAAACTCACCTGTAACTTGCCACGTCAAAGGTGGCAACCTGCCAAGACTATTTCGCTTCCTAGGCTTGAACTGTGTGAAGCACAGTTAGGAGCAAATCTAGTGAAATAGTGGTCGGAGTTATATAAAATACAGTGAGATTTTTAGCCATTACTGCATGGTCAGATTGTACGAAAATGTTGGCTTGACTCAATACCTCTTAATGTCTCAAAACGTTTGTTGCCAAAACCCCATAGCTGACATTCAAAAGAGAGTGTCACCCAGCCACTGGTGGCATGTACTATCAAAGTGGAATCCGGCACACTGCGCTTCTAAGGGTTCATTCCCAGGTGAGCTGGTAGAGCATCAGCTGTGGTGGAATGGGCCTTCTTGGCTTCGTGAACCACCTGATCAGTGGCCAAATAAAAGAACAAACTGTAAATTTCTTAACTGTGACAAACGAGACAAGGTTTTGGTTCTCAGAAATGACACATAGACTTTCATTGTTATAGAGGCTGTAATGGGTCATGGCATTTGCATTAAGGTTTGTCAAGAATTTAAGAGCTGTTAGCCTGAAGAGGCAATTGACACAGTTGGCTGTGAAGGAACTGAATACAGCAATCATTGTTTGTATCAAACAAGTGCAGCAGTGGTTGTGAAGGATGATAATCTTCCACTTCTCGAGTGAAATTTGAGACGAATCTCGGCTCTACACCCTGGAAAGGACGGTATCATCAGGGTCTATACAAGGCATGAATTTTTTAAACGACCGGTTGTGAAGCTTTGCCCACTTACTTCACAGTGATTTTGATTGTGGCTTTTATATAAGTATATAAAATAACTAAATAAACATGGCACTCACTAAGTCAGTCTAGAGCTGCTGTTATGTCTACGCAAAACATATTGTCATTATATCAATGAGTTTGGGCAATCGAGCATGGTTGCTGGTCCTCCGGATGAACGACTAAGTGAGAATATAAGTTAACTGCAAACCTAATATAAAAAAATTAACTTACTACTAAAGCAGATAAATAAATGTATTACCTTGTGCCTATTTTCACATTCATCCCACCAGTTCTCAAATGTCTTAAATGCAGTATTTTCAATCATTTTCTTGTTGAAATCTCGTTTAAGAATTTGCTTCAACTCAGATATCACTTTTTCCAAGACCGCACTGTAAGAAAATAAAATTTGACATTACAAATAAACACTCGCATCTAAAATTTTTAGTTCAGAAAAGAAAATAGATTTCAAGTGGACTGTATATTATATTTAGGATATCAAACAACGATAATATAAATATTGTAACAACACTTTAACACTAAAAAAATTCCTTATTAAAACTAACTCAATTGTCAATACAGTATTCACATTCCTAACAACATGTACCTCTTAAGTAGTTTATCTTATACAGAAGGAAAAAAAAACATACCATTGAATTAGTAATATTAAAAACTCTACTTCAGAGTTACATTAACGGCTGTAAATATACTGACTTTTACAAAATTCGTAACTTAAAATGTTTTTGGGGTGCTAGTACATGGTGTAACATTTGTATAGCCCATAAATGTGTGGTCATAAACAATAAGACTCATTCCTAGAGAGATGTCATGGCGGATGAAGAGTAGACGCGCGTAGGATCGCTCGTGCTCTTAGTGTCTGTTTGCAGGTGTCTTAGTCGTTTGTTTAAATTCTTTATTGTTTTAAAATAGTCCTTAAACCTCCCGGGACGGAAAACAGTTTTCGCTATCTTGTAAAAGTTTGTGTGTTTCTTCAAAATCGAAATTTTTCGAATATTCATCCGGGGAAAACACCGAGAATCAGAAAATGGCTGCGAAACAAGTGGAACTTCGGCAGCTTGAAGAAATGGTGCAAGAGCGTCTTAAGTCGATTTTGGCGTCCAGTGACATAATGGAGCAGCTCACGTTGGCCCTGACAACAGCTGTCACGCAAGCTGTTCTCGCAGAACTTCAGGACACCCTAGACTTTAACGTTGAAGAGACGAAGACCCTACGAAAGGAGCTGGAAGCTAGGGACAGTGAGCTGCAGCAAGTGAAACGCGACCTTGTCCGTGCGAAGGACGATCTGGAGCAATACCAGCGACGCTCCAGCCTCAGGATTTTTGGTGTTGCTGAGCGGGCGCAGGAAAACACCGACTTGCTTGCCATCGACATCATACACAACAAGCTCAACCTGCCTGATATATCTATCGACAACATCAAACGCAGCCATAGAGTTGGACGTAGAAATGAAAATGGAGGTAGACCGAGGCCAATCATTTTAAAGTTCGTTTTTATGGCCAAGCGAAGACTTGCAAAGTCCGGAGTTACGATCAGGGAAGACCTCACAGCAGAAAGAATTAAAGTTCTTCAAGCTGCTATTACTAAGCACGGGCTGAAGAACGTATGGACTGTTGACGGACGTGTAGTAATACAAACTGACACAAGGAAGTTCAGTGTCTCGTCCTTGGAGGAGTTACAGCGATCCTAGATGTTATCTGTCTGTAACTTTTCTCCAATATTTCTCTTCCTGTAATTTTGTACTTTAATTTTCAGTTTTACGTAATAATTTCGTGTTTTTTTTTTACATTTAATCATTTATAGAAATTTTTATCTTCACTCTCAATTATAAATTATTACTGTTTTTTCTCTTTCTTTTTAACTCAATAATGTGTGAGATATTTACGTGTCTGCGTGTGTGTGTGTGTGTGTGCCTGCGAAGTTTTCTTATTCCCGACCTTGGGTGCGATGTGGTGAGTACTGTATGTCGTTCTTACATTAATCCCTTGCTAATGTCCGGTCCACTGTGTCCCTCGCCCTCGCCCCATGGAGCCGTCACTTGTTTCCGCGCCCTCTGCGAAGATGACTCAAACTTCTCCCTCTCTTGTCCTGTTGCAACCCCTACCCCTCCACAACCGACCACCCACGACCTACTGCAAGACCAGTTCTCCCTCCATTCTCGTGCACTAAACATTGCTCATGTCAATGCACAGTCATTGCCTGCACACATAGGTGATTTCCGAGATATTTTTCATAATGCCGGATGTCATGCTATACTTGTTTCTGAAACTTGGTTATCCAAAATTTTTTCTAGTGCGATTATCGACCTGCCAGACTACAATTTTTTCCGGAACGACCGTATTAATAAGAGAGGTGGAGGCGTTGCCATTTACGTCTAAAACGACATTAAAGTTCGTGTTGTTTCTTCTTCGCCCGGGGTTTATCAGGCATGCCCTGAGTACTTGATTATAGAAATGAAATTAAACAGTTATCAATATATTGTTAGGTGTTGTTTACAAACCGCCCAATGCCAGTAGCATGGATAAAATTGAAGCTGCGCTTGCCCCTCATATCGGAAGTTACGATCATGTGTTAAACATGGGAGATTTTAATACAGATTTACTCAGAGTTAGTAATCAAAATACTTACAGGAAATGCTTAAAACGGTGAATTTAAATATTTTACCTCTGAGTGCTACCCATCATACTAGTGCGACCAGTACTTGGCTCGACCTTATGATTGTGTCTAATGAAAACAAAGTTATTAATTATGGTCAGTTAGAAGCTCCATGTTTGTCACACCATGATTTATTATATTTATCTTATTCTTTACGTTCGTCAAAGTTTGCCCCTAAAATAATTAGTTATAGAGATATGAACAAAATTAACTTACATAATTTGTTGACAGCCGCAGAAAATTTGCCGTGGCAGTCTATAACAGCCTTGGCTAGTATTGATGAAAAAGTAGATCTTTTTAACAACTATGTACATAGATTGTATAATGAGTTCGCTCCTCTAGTTACTAAACGTGTCACACGTCGTCCTGCCCCATGGTTAACCCAGGATATTCGATCAATCATGGCACAACGTGACTTTGCGTTTAGAGAATATAAAATCGCAAGGAAATCAAAAAATTTCCTTTCCGAAGAATTATTTCAGAAATATAAGACACTCCGCAACAAATGTACACAACTAATTAGGAACAGTAAAATTAAACATTATAGCAAACTTGACAAGAAATTGCCTGTAGGTGCCATGTGGAAAAATTTACGCGCAATGGGGACTATTCCATCAAAATCATTTAACGTAAATGATACTTTTACACCTGACGAGTTAAACTGTCATTTCGCTGAGCAACAGTGTAAACCCAAAAATAATGCTTCTAAAACTAACCTAGTAAATCGAATAAACAAAAGTCGACATGACAGTGTAGATATTGAAAACAAGTTATTTTTTAGGCAGGTATCATTCATTGAAGTGTATAAAGTTATAAAGCGCATAAAATCCTGTGCAGAGGGCAACGACGGAATAACTATAAAATTTATTAATTTAATCTTGCCTGTAATTTTACCTTCACTTGCCCATATTTTCAATGCCTCGCTAACCTTGTGCACTTTTCTGGCAAGTTGGAAGAAGGCTTTTGTGCGTCCTCTTCCTAAAATACCTTATCCAAACAATCTGAGCGAATATAGGCCGATAAGTATACTGCCATGTTTGTCTAAAGCACTAGAATACATTGTGCATGAGCAAATTTTTTCTCACGTCAATAAACACAACTTGCTTGACAAACTACAGGCCGGTTTCAGGTATCAGCACAGTACTTGTACTGCACTTCTTAACGTAACAGAAGACATAAGGCGTTCTATGGACTCCAGACAACTTACCCTACTGACATTAATTGACTTCAGTAAAGCTTTTGACTCTGTTGACCACGATATGCTCGTTGCTAAATTAAGACATTATTTCAATTTTTCTCTATGTTCATGTGAATGGATAAAGTCTTATCTAGGTGACAGGCACCAGTGTGTAGTTGTAAACAGCATGAAATCTCGGTGGCAAGCAGTTTTCAAAGGCGTACCTCAAGGATCAGTTTTGGGTCCTTTGCTATTTTCATTATTTATAAATGATCTCCCAAAATGTCTTTCATACTGCAGCTATCAAATTTATGCAGATGATCTGCAAATTTACATATCATCGGCCCAAAATCAAATAATTACTTCTTTTCAAAAAACAAATTTGGATCTTGATGCAGTACGGAAATGGTCAGAAGCAAATGGTATTGAGATTAACCCACAAAAAACTCAGTGTATAGTTATTGGTTCCCCATCTCTAGTTACAGCTGTTAAAAAACTTCCTTTACCTGCCATTATACTTAAAGGGACAGTTATTAATATTAGTAATAGTGTAAAAAACCTAGGTGTAATAATTGATGAAAATCTATCATGGGCTGCTCACACTTCTTACGTTTGCAGTAAGGTATATAGAACGCTTCATTCTATTAAGCGATTTGCGAATATTTGACCGGAACGAATCAAGACGCTGCTGATGCAGTCACTTGTACTTCCCATTATTGATTATTGTGACGTAGTGTGCGGCGACCTTGCAGACCATTTAAATACGCGGTTGCAAAGACTGCAGAACTCGTGTGTACGTTTTATTCTAAACTTAGCTCCAGAGATCATCTTAGTGAGTCGTATAACTAACTGTGTTGGTTAAAATTGCGCGACAGAAGGAAAGTACATACACTACTGCTCGTGAACAGAGTTCTGCGAGAAAACACTCCTAAATATTTACGAAATCGCCTGAATTATCTTTCTTTCGCTCATGACTTATACACTCGATCAAAATCAGATAATAAGCTTTTAATTCCAATACACAAAACTAATTATTTTTCCAATTCCTTCAGTGTTTCTGCAGCTAAGAGCTGGAATGAGCTGGGCCAAAACATTTGTAGCATTGGCTCTTACTCTCTGTTTAAAAATAAGTTGATGCAGGGCTCGCTACTGCATAGCCGAGGTCTGGAAAGGAAAACACTGTGAATGTGTGATCGAATGAACGTGTGTGTGTAAATTGAACATGTTCTTATATTGTCTTTTATTTTCCTTGTATAATTTTTATGTAATGTGAATATTTTTTTCCCTTTAATGTTAAACTATCACTATTGGATTAACATATTCTTGGCAATTTTTCTGTTCCATTGGGTATCAAATGTGTCTATTGTGTTTCTGAGGTCTCTTGTGCCTGGCACCTAAGTAGGGTTTACTCTATTTCTACTGAAAATGTGGGCTAAATGTAATCTTATTAATTTTTTTTATATTATATGTTGTATTAATTAAGGGGTGTTGCAGGGTTTTGTTTTCTTTTCTCTGCCAACTACTTTTTTTTTTTTTTTTTCTCCCACTATTGAAAGTTTCCTGCAATTACTTATAATGCCTTTTGCTTTCAACTCAGTGGTTTTGAGTGCTGGGTTGCATTGTATTGATGAATCATGTCAGTTTTTAAATTGCCCACTTTTAAAAAAAAATTACCTATATTTTAGTACATACTGTTAAATTTGTAATTTCAGAATTATTAGCTATGTACAGTGTTTGTAGTAGATAGTTGAATGGTTCAGTGTAAGAGAAGGCAAGTATGTCTTAACTGCGCCAAATAAAGATGATATTATTATTATTATTATTATAACAGTATCACAGTCAGCAAATTGCCGTTACAGGAACAGGTCTGAAATGATGTTCAATACTACCGGGACTGACACTGAGGTGACAAGTAATTGGGCAGTGTATGGCAGGCTTTCTTCCCTCAGTCATGCCCACTAGGGATGAAACTACTAGTACATATTTGTTTTAAATGCTCTGATCTTACACGCAAAAGTTGTTTCTTTTAACATGTGCCACCAGCTTAAAGCTTTGTAAACAACTTTGAAACACTCGTGTACATGGCACTGCATAAGCACAAGAACGACAATACCTTAATTTTATTTTCATAAATTAACCACAATTCTGTGTGTGTACATGAGATTAAAACTGTATATTATCACTCCACTGAAATGAAAAACCGATTTCACAGAAAAAGTGCTGTTTTCACGTGTGAGAAGAACCTGAATGGTCCGAGAAATCAATTAGGTTAAATTAAAAACATAAATCCTCTACACAAATTACAACCACATGTGAACAGAATCTAAATTTACCACACATGCAATTACCATTTTCTGGAATATTCAAACACAACTATTTAATGTTGATCTCAAAATAATGTATTTGAGCTTTATTATTAAAATTTAGGCTGGGTCAAAATATATAGTAATGTTCCTTGGTTTATTTAAACCTTGAATGAATGTCTTTTCTATTCTATAGAAACACCCAAGGTAGAATATAAATTTTACTTTATATGATTTCAGATGCTGTAAAAAAACTTAACATACAAATTGCTTCTGATGTCAGAACTTCTACCAGTACATAGGCCTATTGTATGCTCTAACGAAGTGAAATTTTCAAAAATTCAAGCAATAATTATAATAAAAAGTACATAAATCCAAAATACTGCATAGTGACATTACTATCCTTTCAAACTAAAAGACCCACTGCAATTACAAGAAGCAATATCTCTCTAATTATAGTTTTTCACTGGTAATGACTGTAAAAGTTTTCTTTTCTGAGGTAACATTTCCCAGTGGAACAGAATTATCCCATGAACAGCAGAAGGAGACACACACATCAGAGTCCCATTATTGTAAACCACTAGCCATATCTTGGGGCACAGCCATCCCACTACAACCAATGTTAACCACGGCACTCTCACATATAAAATTGGCACCTGCAAAATGAAAATAAGGAGCCTGATCCTAAAAGGACTTGAAGACTCCTCACAGAAACAAATACAGTATGGAGTCTATCATTACACTGCCAAATCTGTTACAGTAGAACCCTGTTATAATGTTTCTGAGGGGACTCAAAAAATGTTTACATTATAAATGGGAAAACGTTATAAGAGGGTATAATCCAATTATAAAGCAGTTTTAGGGACCAAATGAAGGTAGCATTATAACCAGGAAAACGTTATAAGTGGGAACACTATAAGAGGGTTCTACTGTAGTCTCGTTTACAAGTGCTACTTGATCCACCATCAAAATAAGGAACTGGGATTTGCTAAAACTCTAAATCAGATAGTGCAAATACTGAAAAAACCTCCTAATCAATAAAAGTTGCCTGATGGAAAAATCATTTAAGGGGCTTCCATACCTGTGCATCAAATGTGTTGCAGTGAGTTACTGCTATTCTTTTTTTTTGACGAAACTATTTACTAACTATATAACTAAGAAAAGAACACACACTTCAAACTATGTCGCTATAGTCTTAAAAATTTGGCACGTTTATTAGAAACATCCTTTTTTGGGCTCCTCTAAATGGCCAAAAATTGCTTTTCCACACTGCTGTATTAAGAAAAACAACAACCGGACTCGAAAAACACAACTATAGAAACATTGAACTATGCTGCCCACAAATGAAACAATGTGGTCACCAAAGTCCCATAGGAAAAAGGATAATAGTAAAGCACTGCACACCAGCAGAGTGGATTGCGCAGAGAGGCGATAATGTATTACATACGTCAGTCAAAGGCAACCGTATCGCTCCTGCCTCACTCACACAAACACAGCCTATCTAGGAAGGCCCCTTAAGTAGCCACAGCTAGAAATACTGTAATGCTGCACTTGAAGCCCATTAAAACACTGGTATTGGGGACGTCATTCCACCCTGCAATATAGCAGGCACAATCACTCCTTTAGTCATACATGCTACGGGACACAACATCATCAGTACTACAACTGACTCTGCCGTATAATGGGTTTCTATTGCAATAAGTTTCCAGATTGAACATTCATGCAATAAAGCAATACCAACTGCAGAATGACTCTGTTGACCACTATGACATATGGAACTTTAAAAAAGCAGAGTATGACCTCATTTTAAGGAATATAAATCAATAAAGGCAAAATACAAAAACTAGTGAGAAAAATGGCTACGTATGCTATTGTTGTACAAAATATATGTGACACAAAAATTGATTAGATTATCATTAAACTGTACCGAAACTACAAAACATTAGAATTAAATGTTTTATATAAACTACACAAGATAATTAAACAGTGAAATGTAAATGACAGCCATACTTACGTAATTGTGGGAGCCTGTGGATCCAAACTTTCACTACCAATGGACGGAGGCAACATGTGATAACTGTACGCCAGCGCCCATGAGGGTGCAGTGAACGTAGCCGTCGGACAGTGCTGATGCAAGTATGCAGTCGAAGGACAGGCGTAACTGCCTACTGTTAGTGGCTTAGTCCACGATGCTTCTGAGCTGGTGTACTGTCCCGTCTGGTAGTAGGGGTATCTGGAGTACGACTGAGGTGCTGGATAGGCAGGAACAGGTGGAGGAGGTACACTCATGTCCGTGAACGATGAAGACGCAGTGAAGCCACTGACGGTCGTTGGTTGAGCAGACACTTCTATCCGCCCGTCTGTGGAACCCAAGCTTGACAACGACATACCGTCGTCATCACGCTTTTCATCCTGTAGGGGTGTTGATTGTCTGCTATCTTCTGCATTTATGTCATCACGAGAACGATCAAACAAATTAAAAAACGTTGGGATCGCACTACCACAACCATGCGGCTGAAACTGTTTGGGGCTGAAATTGGTTAAATGGTCTGGATCCACTGCTGTTAAGGTCTCATCTTCGCTACTACTAATGGGACTACCATTCTCGTTGCCCGAAAAAATTTTTTTCCTATAGGAATGTTTAGCTGCCTCCATATTTTGTTTTTCGAAGTTCTTACCATTCTTGCGAGACTCTGCCACACGAATATTATGCCACTTATAATACTGTTCCCTCGACAGGAATGGAGAAGGTGGGTCCGTTAGTGGCTCATCAAGATCATCACAACCTTCAACACTTACCTTACAAGCGAGCTTCTGAGATGCAGAGTTGTTTAAATGTTCATGATTAGAGTTACTGGATGAGTCTGAAGACCTTCGCCTGCTTGTCCTTGAAAACCTAGTTGCCGGAAATTGATGTTTTACAAATGACCTCGACTCCAAATGTCTAGAATCAAGCTTGGAAACATCTTCGTCAGAGTCACTAGGTACACTTAACTGTAAAAACTGTGGTGCCAAGCCACCCCCACATTTGCCTTTCAGGAGCATGTCCAGTCTTGTATCCAAGTCCAAGTGTTTTGAGCTGTCGATCACATCTGGCACTTTTGCAGGGGGTCTATTATTACATGCTAATTGCCTAGGATCTGCAACGGGAGGAGGTGGGAGAACAGCACCATGAACTATCGCAGACTGCTCCCAACGTGGCACAGACATAGTCCTCCACCAATGATGCTGAACCACTGGGGCGGGCATGGTGGGTATGTGCGGAGGCAGTGCAGTAGGGTGGATGACTGGTGGAGGGACGGTATTCCGGGTAATGCTAGGGGGAGGAACTGACGGATCATAATTAGGGTAATGAACTGAATGAGACTGATGAAGTGACTGTGGCTGAGGGACTAATGGTGGATGTAGTGATGATGACTGATGTATTGATGGAGGCTGGTGTATAGACGAGGAATGGTGAACGGACGATGGTTGGTGGATTGACGGGAGCTGATGAATCGATGGGTGCTGGTGAATCGATGGATGTTGGTGCATTGATGGGTGCTGGTGTATGGATGGGGGCTGGTGTATGGATGGGGGCTGGTGTATGGATGGGGGCTGGTGTATGGATGGGGGCTGGTGTATGGATGGGGGCTGGTGTATAGACGGAGGCTGATGTATCGATGGAGGCGGCTGTATAGATGGGGGCTGGTGTATCGACGAGGGCGGGTGTATCGACGAGGGCGGGTGTATCGACGAGGACTGATGTAACGACGGGGGCTGATGTATCGACGTTGGCTGATGTATCGAAAGGGGTTGGTGAATTGATGGAGGCTGGTGTACCGAAGAGGCCTGATGTACCGAAGAAGCCTGGCGAACTGATGCATACTGATCATGGTAGATATACTGAGGAGCTGACTGCTGTGACTGATTGACTGGTACTGCAGCACTGCTCGATGAAGTTTTCGAGTCAACCACACTGTGATAGCTCAAATCACTGCTGCTGACATAACCATTCTCAGTGTAGCTACTACTTTCACTGAGGCCAGTGCCATAGTCACTGGTATTCGATCCTGGCGTGGAGAAGTCGTGGGAGACAACACTAGCATCAGGCAGCAATTTGAAGTCTTTCTCCAAGTGACATTTCACATTCTCTTTCCTAACCGTTTGTAAACGAGTTGTAGAAACTATTTCCTTCTCACGCCACCGCACAGAGTCTTCGAGGTTGGAAGCCAACGGAGCTTGCGATCCCAGCTTCTTACTACTAAATGCAGTATTAGTACCATCTTTTTCTGTACAGGCAGGTGACAATTTCTCTGTTTCTACAGGGAATTCCAAAACTGAACTGTCTGCTTTTTTACTGTTATCATGTTCCTGGTACCTTCTTTTGCATTCTGCACCTGAAAATAAATTAATGCTTCAAATACAAAAGTGTCATATATGCAAAATTTAGACAAGACTAAAATAATCTGACATTTTACACCTAGACAACAAGATCAGAATGGCTTAATTAATGGTTAATAGCCTTCCAATTTCTATGTGGACTACCTAGTGAAACAAATTAGAAACATCAGCAGATAGATATTTTCCAGATTGGAAATTTTGTATCAACCACACACAACAACCCACATATCACAACATATCACCCTCACCACACCAACCAAACTACACCACACAACCCACCACCCATGCACCACACCACCCACTCACACCACACCTCCACACACACACATACGACCCCCCACATATACATACAACCCCCACCCCACACACAAAGGCCAACTACCACGTGTTACAGCAATGAGTTAAACTAAAGATTACATGCAATCTGTGTTGACTATTTCAGATAGAAAACAAAATGTATGGTGCATTTTCACTCAGTTTCTGTATTACAATAGAAAAATGTAGGTAATAGCAAGTTTTTGTTGAGTTATGAACATCTAGGAATGAACCTGTTTTAATGCTGATGCACAGCAATTATGTTACTGAATTTTAAAATCTTAGGTCCAACATTTCCACTTAAAACCAAGTCATATTACAGTAAATATCATATGCAGCACAACCACTTGTGGTGTTTTGAAACAACAAAAATTTAAATTTTGTATAGCCTACTGTTCTAAAAGTGTTACATCTTTATTTTTTATGATGATTACGTAGACAGGAAGTAAAAAAAATCACACGTGTAGGCTTACCAAATGAGTCTAGGAACACATTCAAAACTTTCCCCATCACTGATGTATTATTCAACTTGTCAACACAACTTCGAGCTGATTTAACATTTTCAAAAACAACTCTCGCCAAGCTCAAATGTTTGTTGGTGACTGGATGGTAGTAGACAATCAACTCTTCTACAACCCCAAACTTCTGAACCTGGAACATGTTTGACAATCACATTTGTGCTATCAAACTTGTGTAGACGCACTAGGGAATTGTTTATACACAAAATAAATGCTGGTTACGTTACTTACAGCACTGTCATCCCATGTCAATTCACCCACTCAGTTACGAAAATGTCACCCATCAACACTGATTTTTCAGAAATTTTATATTTGTGTACTCTGCACCAAGTTAAAAAGCCATATAAATTTTTTCTTTTGTGTTCCTTAATACTAGTTCCTTTATTTTTTACAGAAGGTCAAAAGTGTTAGTGTGTTTTATTTCATCAAACATGATATTCCATTTAAGGAATGTATAACTTTTTTTTAATTGATTTTTGACACATTTATTTAACAGAATGAAATTTTTCTGGAGGTCAAACAAAGTAGGCTATGTAGATTCAAAGAAAAATTTTGTGGAATCGTCTAATTTTTTTCACGTTGCTGTAGCAAAATTACTTTATATGAGAAGAGCGTATTTTTAGTGAGAAAGTTGTGAAACAGGAAACACTGATATTTAAAAAGATGAATTAAGAAAACTCATCTTTACAGGTTTTACATTAATCCTTTAACTATGTTCTACCACACTACAAAGAAAAATCAATGTCTGCGTAAATAATTTTCCGACACATTTGTCTTAAATTATAAAATACAGTAACTTCATTAACGTTATAAACATTTTGTAAAGAATTAAAATTGTTATAATCGTCATACAACAGACATTAATAGCATTTAAAAATTGTTCAACAGTCTGCTAAAATCATGTTTACGTAAGGCATGTGTATATATCTACATGTACGCACCTTGGGCGTTGTTTGTGGTATTGGCACCTCATGACTTTTCTGAAGATCAGGGACTACACCGAGTATCATCATTTGTTTTACTAAGACTTTCCGGAAACTCGTGATCATAGTTTTCTGCCCTGTAAGTTGACAATGAATCATATGAGCATCCATGACAACAGTTCCCAGTAAAAACTCAACAACCACTTTCTGGTATAATTTCATTGATCTGCGAAGTAAAGTTCTTTAGCTCGACAATTGGTCTAACAAGTCAATTGCTGCCTTGTCCTTACTGTAATCTATTATTGTTTTTGGCTTGTTGACAATCTCGTTCCTGCGGCTAACTGAGACCAATTCATCCCCGTAACATGTAGACAGGTTTGACCGAAGGTTTCCCAACAAATTGGTGGATTTATGCCATAAGTTTTTCGACTAAATCCATACTTGTGTAGTAATTGTCAGTGATAATTACACGTCTTGAATTCAGTAGAACGTCGCACAACTGAAGTACTACACTTGTTGGCACAGAGTTACCCGCAGCTTGTTGCTTTCTCTAGTAACTTTTTAGGTTCCATATATAACCTTTCCCAAAGCATGCTTTGAAAATCTTAACCCCATGTTTGTGCGTTTTCTGTAGGCAGTATTGTTTCAAATTTCAGTCTTCCTTTGTAGGGCACAATGGTCTCGTTCACGCACACTGTTTCACCTGGGGTACACACAGTCTGAAATTTTGCAACAAGATGATCCACAACACGAGTTTGTACTATATCTCAATTTTTTGGTTGGGATTCGCTGTTGCTAAAATGAAACATTCTTAGATTCAATTCAAATAAATTCCTAGACATTGTTTTCGGAACTGCACTTATTTTGAAAAAGGATTACTGGTCCAATAACCACTTATGGATGGTACTTTGACAATGTTCATGTATGCAATCATACCTAGAAAATGCAGAATTTCTTGTTTGTTTGTCAGCATCCACATGTTCATTCTGCTGTTTTCTGGTATATCTCAATATCTGGATGTTTAGTTTTTGGGTTATATAAAGATTTGTCTGTTTCACAATAATGTCTACTAAATCTTCCCCAACAAACAATTTATAACAGTCGAACTTGGTAACATTGGTTACCCGGGCTGAAATTTCTGGATTCAACCCAAATTCGCTAACTTTGAAGAGTGCCAAGTTGCATTCGGCCATCTTGCAATGTTTTTGTGTTGCTGGACAGTCTGAAACCTGTGTGACCACAACATCATTCTGTACTGGCAACTATTCTGTGGCAGATGCAGCCGATGTAGTAGAAATGTCATGTGTGATGGAAAACTCTTCTGGCAATAAATTAGCACAAAAAGTTTAATGAAATTTTTTCCTCACACTAGTTTCATCTCAGGATGTTGACTAATCATCACCATAAATGTCATTTTCTGAACTAGAAATATCATTATAATCAGGATCTTTATCAGAGTCATCCATATTTGCACTGGAACTAGAATATGCAAAAAAGAAACACTAACAGTGTGTTACTTCTGCAAGAAGTATCAAAAATTTTAATATTTTGCCAAAAATATATTTACTCTCACCTTCACTGAGTTCATTCCACTTTTGTTTTTGCGTTTGTTCAATTGCTGCATACACAATTTTCTAGGTCCGATTTCAAAAACAATTTTTTTCATTGCTCATTTACTACAAAACAAACACGCAGATTTGTTTGGTACGATACATCTGCTTGTCACCAACAATATGAGCTTATCTGCACGAGAAAGAGAACAGCGCGAAATCCCATCGCACATAAAATGAAAAACTAGTGTCACTTTACGGTGACAGATATCTTGTTTTTACTATCAATTCTTTGATACATGATACTGCCAGAAACATTACTATCAACCACATTGCCAATTTGCAAGTTCCAGAACAGATGTATCTGTGATATTTATTACCATCGTGAAGTGTGCAACACGTCCACTGCCGTGCTAAGGGAATAGTGTCTGCTGCGGCGCTTAGTGAAAAATAGAATTGTTAGGCAACATGGCGGACACCGCTGACAGCATCAAATAACATCGCAATTTTATCATTTAGCACATATTATATACTAAAATAGAGTGACAGAAACTTTTGTCAATGATAATGAAATATTGAAAAATAGTTTTGGCCCTCACACTAATGTTAAACAGATAATAATGGCAGTCAATGAGTTAACATATTTTTTATCCTGCCATATCAATGCTGAAAAATAAAACTGACTTTTATACTAAGTAAAGCTTCATATCAAAAGACCTGTACAAATTATCTTCCCGTACAGTCTTAAGAGCTGAAATGTTTCTTGAACTGAATTTCAGTAAAGTACACTTAGTTTTCTCAGAAATACTACATCCTACCTCTACCTTTCGTTGCTGGTACACTAACAATACTAAGAATATTTTGTACAGGAACATCACATCTGTCTTCTGTGCCAGCTAGAGGCCAGTGGAATGACGATGATGATGGTCCACGTGGATGTACGAATTTGACCACGGTGTCTTCTAATTCATTACTAAGCTATTAAACGACTATTCCAAAGAACCAGTGACAATCATAAGCACAAGAAATGTACATATTTATAGACAGTTGTGACATGGTGTTAAGTATTTAATTAATTTTACTGAAATGAAAAAAAAAACTTAACAAAAGTTATGTTTTTAGTTCTAACTACATCTTATGACAGTCGAATAAATTAATGAAATCCACGTGTTCCGGGGATAGTCTTGACTTTCAAAAACCATCCTGATAACTCACGTCGCACCTCTTGAAGCATTCCTTTCTGACAAAATAAGGGAAAGTGTAAAATTACTGACTGTAAAAAAAAAGGGATTCTATGTACAGCATATCATAGACATCAACCATCTCCATTCTGAGTTTCTAATTTTATATTTTAAATTATTCTTATTGTTAGCTCCAGTTTTGTTGCACTATCTTTGTGAGGAGACATGTGCTCACTGGCACCACTATCTAAATAAAATTTTTCAGTGCTGATAGCCTCACTAGTAACATTACCTATGCTAACAAACACATTTTTGTAAACCTTATCTTGTGTTGACTTTTCTTTATTGAAATTTGTGCCTTTCTTTTACTTAAATACAAACTGCAGTCTTTTTTAAGGTGACCAGGCTTATGACAAAAATAACATGTCAATGGCTTTTTACTAGATGCCTTATAAATCTTATTTTTAAAACATTTTTCAGTTGTATGATTACTTTTGTTGCATATAGTGCAAGTTCTCTGAAAGGCTACAAAGGCTTGATTTTGGGAACTAGGTAAACCATTTAACCTATTTTCCTCAATATATAATTCGAGATGTCAATTTATGTAACGTTTGTCTACCAGGCTCAACAGTTCCCACAAGGATACAAAATGCCTAAAATCCTTTGGAAGAGACATTAGTATTTTCGTAATAACTTAACGATCTGAAATCTCTTCCCCAAGAGTTTTTAGTTTTGTCACAATATCCATTATAGACGAGATATGAATTGCCATCCCTTTCCATTTGTACTGAAAACAAATGAACTGTTCATGGAGAAAATGAATTGACGTCTCCGATTTCTGCTCATATACTGACAAGAGTTTATTTCACATTTCGACAGCAGTTTTGCAATTCAAAATATGAATAATGGTTTCTTCCTCTATTCTAGTGACAATTAATTCTTTAGCCTTGGAGTCCTTCACTTTCCAACTATCTCTAGCCTTACCTTCTTCAGCCGGCAGTTTAACCTCACCAGTCATGACATCAAGATGTTCCTTTGATTCTGCTGCAACAAGTATTAGGAATTTCCAAATATTCCAGTTGGATTCCCCCTTCAACTTGAGTACGTGGATCTCCATTGCACTAGCGTAAGTTCCGATTGTTACAAGTACGACAGATGTGTCCAATTTAACTTTTAATTTATAACCCGTTATTCACACCTCCGACCAGACATCCATCCGTCAACAAGTGACGTATTATGTATTAACAAATTACCCGCAAGCGCATCTCTTTACACATGTCTGGACCCATAACCTGATAAGGTTAGGCACTTCGAAATAAACGCACTTCCTTTTACTATAAACCAACTGAACAGACCTTGTCATACATGACGATTTTTACTAATGAACGACTCAACTTTATGACAGTCCCAAAAAAGAAAAAAAAAACAATGGAACTCTACGAAATAGAGTTGCCAACCTTTAAACGTTAACGTGGCAAAAACAAATTTACCAAATAGAAATATTATTCATTGTCACCAACAGTAAGTCATGTTGAATTATGGACATCATACTTCATATTAAAGTATGTAAAAAAAACAAACAAGGTATTATAAGATACACAAGAATATGCACCCAAACATGTTCACAATATTATCTGTATTTTGAAGGAACAAGACCACTGAGTTTGTTGTACAGGCACAAAATAAGGAAGTATAGTCCGTCTCACGCACTGTATACGTAGGTAAGGTCTTGACCCTTAGGAACAAAATGTGGCTCAGTTTTTGTCGCAGCGCTAGTAGTCTTTCAGTGGAATATTAGTCTTATTTTGTCGCTGGCTTAGAAAGATTTGACAGCTTAAAAAGTGTAGTCGTTAACACAATTATCTGTATTATATAAGAAAAAAATTTAAAATTCTGATAATGTATATGCAATTTATATTGTGAACTGGTGCTTTGCCCTCAGTTTGTACTGGGGCACTCTTAAACAGTTTGAACCCTATTGAATGGTTCTGTCATGTTATGGAATGGGACTCTGTGCTTGGAAGCGTGTGAGGATGCTTTGCCGTTCGTTGGAACACTTCAGCAGTCTTTGGCTCTCTTCGGCTCCCTTCCTTCCCCTTCCCCGTTGCCAAGGCCGGCCGCCTAGCTCTCGAGCTCAGTTGGATCCTGGTCGCTCTGCACTGCTTTCCGTTTGCGCTCGTCGGCTGCTCTTCGATAATGTTGATGAGTTAGTATCTTGATCGGGTTTGTTGAAGTTTGTGCTTGGGCCTTCTGCTGCGCATTTTCTCTGTTGTTAGGGTAGATATGTATCGGGAGCTGACGGGTCGCCGACTAGTTACTTTCCCTATTTAACCTGTATACGCATTAGCCTTTTTGATTGCCTCTTTAGATTGTGTTTTTTCAATGAACTTAATGGCCCTTCAGGCACACCTTATACGGCGTATTTGTAATTTGTTAAAAGGAACACCAAATTGTACAAGAAGCCTGAATTAAATAAAACCCTGTTGTGTAACTTGAATTTCCGCTTGTATTTCTCTTACATTCTAGTATGTTGTTCCACTCTGTTTTCGAACCTGTTGTTTTGAGTACCTTGATGGTACAAAATCTGCGCGACTCTGCTCGGGTTTGAATCCCGAGTGGATGCGTTTAGTTGGTTACGCCCCATTTGTTTGTCGTTCTTGTGAAGGCATTCGTGTTCATAATTTGGAGGTTAACGTTTTGAAAGTATGGCTCACAGTAATGGAAGCAGTAGTTTTGTGTATACTATGGGTTATTTGGAATTACAAGAGTATCTGCGCGAATCGGGTGAGGAGTTTGATAATAATGAGGATGTGTCGGCACTTAGAATTTGTGCTCTGTCGTACGTGAATCGTTTGCGGCAGGTTGAATATGCCTCTCTGGGTTGTCCGTCCGTTGAGGGTCCTGTTACAGCGACACAGAATATGCTTATTTCCCATTTATCCCGCATTACCGAGCTCAGTGTTATTGAGCCCGAGAGGGTGTTGCGCTTCTTGGTGTCAGACTGTTGGGTTGTTTCCTGGTGTTCCGGTATCCCAGTTTCTTACTTGTTTGTCGGCGCGTGTTTCAGGGTATGTGGCGGTTATGTTGGGCGAAGTTGCGCGTGAAGAAGGGACGTATGACGCCTTTAAGACGAGACTGTTAGCTCATGCAGGTTCTTCTACAGTTTGGGCGGGTCTTAAGCGACGTTTCGTGGATCGTTTTCAACGATGTGACCAAACTGTGCCGGATGTTTTACGGTATGCCCAAGCGATGAATATGTTTCGTTCTGAAGCTAAGCTAGTTGGCACCATACTTGAACATCTTTCGCCCGAGACCCGAAGACATAGGTTCGTCCGTCCTGCTCCGGCAACGTACGACGACTTGCGTTCTTTGGCCTTGGAACTGCAATGGGAGCTAAATGTTGAGGCGGAGTTCTATCGATCTGCTGTGCCCCCATCTTTTGGCCCCTTTAGGCATGGTGATGTGACTAGGGGTCACTCTCGGCAGAGCGTGTCATATGGGGCTACTGGCGCTGGCACAGTGCCTTTGGCTGGGTTGTCTGCGCTCGGTGTTGCGCAAAAACGTCGGCAACCTGACAAGCAGTTTTCTTTGTCGCCGCCCCCTTTGGCCTCTGAGATTCAGGTGCGGTGTAGAAATAGCGCCGAGTTGGGGCATCATGCCGTGCGTTGCACTAAGCCTCGGGTTTCTCGGGAGCAGTTACTTTGTTTTCATTGTGGAAAACCTGGCCATTTTAGATTTTCTTGTCCGGGAAACTAAATTCTACCTTTCGTGATCGCGTGACGAAAGGGGGACATGAGACATTATTTTTCACGCGGTCTGATTGTTTAGTGTCATTGGTTTGTCACGGATTGAAACGTGCTGCTTTGGTTAACACCGGGGCTTCACACTCATGTTTGCGTAAAGGTTTTTTGGCCGAATTATTGACCCTGCATCCTCATTTGTCGTCACGTGTCGATCGCTCTGCAATCTTGTAAACTTGTGTAGCAAATGGCAACATGTTGAGCTGTGAGTGTGCAGTAAATCTGCACGTAAAATTTGATTTGTTCTCTTGGACATATCGATTTTGGGTCATGTCTGATTTGATTGCTGATGTAATTTTGGGGGTTGATTTCCTTAACCATGTTCGCGCGGTCGTGGATGTCGATGCCCATTGTCTGCATTTTAAATTTATTCCTCAGTATTCCTGCCCCTTAATTTCGCGTGTCAGTCTTTCTCCGACCCCGTTAGGGCGTGTTGCCTAAGTTGAAGATGTTCATTCTCGGGCCCTTCAGGCCATTTTGACGGAATATCAGGATGTCATTACCCCCAAGATTGGGAAATGTGACGTGCTCCCTTACCGTTTTTCTGTATCTGGTGATGTGCCGGTTCGGTTATCTTATTATACTTACAATCCGCATAAGTTGACTATTACGCGTAATATTGTGGATAAGTTGTTGCAAGAGGACGTGATCTCCCCATCCACCTTTGACTATGCGTCCCCCGCCTTACTTGTGAAGAAAGGAGGAGGGGCTGGGTACCGTCTTGTCACAGACATGGGTGCTGTGAATCAGAAAATTCATTTAGATCCCTTTCCTGCACCTACTGTTGACGCTGCATTGCAACATTTAGGTAAAGTGAGTATTTTCTCGATAATTGACCTGAATTCGAGCTTTCACCAATGCCTTTTTGCATCCTGATTGCCGCAAATATACCTCCTTTCGTACACAATGGATCCCGATGGGCGCTTGTTTTGGGACGCAAGCCTTGTCCCGTGTATTGGATTTTGTATTGTCTGATGTCAGATTTAAGTTTGTTTATAACTATATTGACGACATCATAGTGTGCAGTGATACCTTTGAGCAACACCTTGAACATCTTCGTGAGGTGCTGAGTCGTTTGCGCAAGGCTGGTTTAACTGTCAACTCTAGTAAGGTGACATGGGCTGCGTCCTCCGTGAAACTTCTCGGTGATGATGTATCGGGAGGAAAACTGATTATGGACCCTAGTCGCGTGAGCCCGATCGTTAACTTTCCGCGCCCTAAGTCGGTCAAAGGTGTGTCCCGTTTCATAGGTTTGTTAGGGTATTATGCACAGTTTATTCCGCTTTTTGCAGAACTCGCTGCCCCTTTAAATGCCTTAAACCGTAAAAATTTCCCTTTTGTTTGGGATGAGGAACAAGAGTGCAGTTTTGTTGCCCTCAAAGCCGCTTTGGCTGGTGCTCCGGCGAATTTCGATCATAGGTTTGAGTTGCATGTTGACGCGTCAAGTGTTGCTTTAGGTGCCCCTCTCGGGCAGTGGTGCGACGGTAAGGTTTCACCGGTGGCCTTTGCCAGCCGTACCCTGACCGAGGCGGAATGTCGCTTGAGTGCTTTTGAGAAGGAAGCTTTGGCTTGTGTGTGGGGCATGGGGAAGTTTGAGTCCTTCCTAAGTGCTGCCGAATTCGATCTGTGCACGGACAATCAGAAGGTGTCCTGGTTGTTGGGCCATGCCAATGATTTTAGGAAGCTTGGTCGATGGGCGTTTCGTTTATTGAAATTCAAGTTCGTAATTAAACACGTCTCTGGGGCTAGTAATGTGGTGGCGGACGCGCTTTCCCGCATGTTCTGCCCCAAAGACTATGAGTGTGACCCTGAGGACCTTCCCGCTCGTTGTAGCGCCTTCACCACTAATTCTTCCTTTTATCAACGACTGCAAGATGCCCAAGCCAGCGATCCTGAGTGCTGTGATATTGTGACGTGAGTGGCCCAAGGAGAAGAACTTCTCTACCGAATGATCAACGGCCTGGTGCATTATGTTGGGTGCCGTAACAAGTTGAAGAAATTGTTTGTTCCATCTGCATGTAGAGCAGAGTTGAATTATTTTTACGCCTCTCCTTTCGGAGGACATTTGGGACGTGCGGGGACTTTGTCAAAGTTGAGTTCGCGCTTCTTTTGGCCCGGGGTTTATCGGGATGTGCGAGGGTTTGTCCATTGTTGTGTGTTGTGTCAAAGGGCGAAAGCTCCGAGTAATATTAAAATTGGTTTGTACTCGGTGAACCAGGCGGAGTGTGCTTGGGAAACCATGCACTGCAATGTTTTTGGCCCTCTGACTCGGTCATTGAAGGAAAATATGTATGTGTTAATTTTGACTGACACCTTTTCTAAATTTGCGTTTCTCGTTGCGGTGCGTAATGTAAAAAAGTGCTACTATTGTGCGATCTTTGACAGAGCGTGTGTGGTCTTCCTTCGGACCTCCCGTTAATCTGGTGACTGACAATGCCCCTTATTTCTGTTCATCTGTTTTTAAGGACATGTGTTTCAGATGGGCGCTCAACCACTACACCTCCAATCCTTATTACCCATGTGGTAATATTTTTGAGAGTACTATCAGTGGCGGTGCGTAAGGCCGTGCTCTCGTGCTGTAGCACTGAGTAAAATTAAAATTTTACAAAGTTATTGTGTACTTGGTAATTTTATTAAATTTCAGGTAATGCGCCGCGATTTATACTTGTAACCTTTCTTAATAAGAGATTGACTGCTTTGCGCTAAGTTTCACAGGCGAACGGAGTTTTCTCAAGTAATTTCGTTCGTGTAAGCCGCCTTTTACTATGGTGTAAACCTGGCTCAGTGCTTCCACGGACTAGCGCACGGCTGTCACTCCTCTTTCCTACCCCCTGTCCTAGCCAGAGGCGAAGAGAGACGCGGGAATCTCGACTTTATCTACACCTGCTCCGTGCAATGAGCAGAGTAGCCCTGCTATCTACTGCGCATGCGCGCGACAGTTACGTCAGCACGTTGACAATGATGGCCGCTCGCGTCGCGCACGTGTTCGTACACTGCAGACTTGTAAACAAAGTGATTTTCGGTGTCGCGTGGACGTGTAGCTGACTTAGAATAACTTTTATGAATAGTACTTTACTATGTATTATTATTGTAAGTTGTGGGCGTCAGTGACGTGATGCTGTGCATAAACAATGAACTTCAGTACAATCTATGTTATTAGTCTTTGACGCAATGGATACATTACCGACGCTTTATGATGGGGATAATTTGGTAAGTCGAATTTTACAATATTGATTCATTTTATGCAAATTCTGTGTTGCTTGATCGTAGGCGGAAACGTATTTTAAAGTTTGTGTCCGTGGTTTATTAGTGGCAGGTTTGTTTTCTGAACGTGGCGTGGTACG
>PNEQ01033186.1:0-68905 GCA_003012365.1 Medauroidea extradentata
TTCATAATTTTACAGGGTGATATGTAATTTGCTTTGTAGCACAAGTTGCCTAAAGCGGCCACGCGCATAGTTTTGGCGGACACTCTCCACGGCTTCGCGGGAGTGGTCGCCATTGCTCGTCAGTCTTGCTACGGGCGTGAGGGGGTGTGCCACGCGACGCGGCGGCTCCTGGACCTGCAACCGTTTCACCACCCGCGTACCTTCCATAGTCAATTGCTTTTATTTTTTTTACCGGAACTTAGTCTAACGTAACGTATTTTCGTCCAGGAGTAGCGCCACCCCCATTCCTGCGAGCTCATTCGCCCAGGGGTTTAAATGCAAAACGTAATTATTTGCATAGTCGTGCAGTGTTCAGTGCGCGCTTTTCTGTGTTAGCCACCCACCGGCTATAGAAGTGGGGACCGCTTAAGGCCCGTAGTGCAATTTTTTTGGGTCAGTAACCCACCAATAAATCGGTGTTAAGTGTAACCCGGCGTGAGTTATTTGGCCATGGCCAATTCAGGTCTTTAGGGAGCTAGACCCCTCAACCAGCCGCCTCTTCAGCTTTCAACCACCATCATCTCGACGTGGAGGATCCAGGGGGAGCACGCCACACGGGCGGCAGATCCACGGCCACCACCACCAGCAGCCGGCATTGCGAGAGGCGTAGTTGTCTCTCTCTATCACTCTCCCCTCTGCCCTCACCACCAAACACGTCAAGTTGATGTAATGCAAACATACAGTGATTATTTTAATATCTGTGTTCATTATTAAAATTGTAGTAAGGTTAGTATGATCGAGTTGTCTCTACATTTATTTACCGATACATCAATATGTCTGCCTGCTCGTTACCCTCTTTTTAGTGAATCTCACTATCTTTGTTTTCTTTACATTAATCATAATTTTATTGGTTTCCATCCATTCCAGTACCCGATTAATGTCTGCCTGCAAGTTGTTTTTCTCACTTACCTCCGAATACAGTACACAGTCATCCGCGAACAATCTCATCCTGCCACCCACTCCCACGTAATTTACCATTATAGTAATCACCAAAGGGCCCAGAACACTTTCTTGTGGCACCCCTGATGTTACAGCTTCATCTTTTGACATGGAGTTCCCCACTCTCACTCGCTGGCTCCGTCCCTTGAGGAACTCACCAATCCAGTCAACCACACACCTGTCATTTAGCAGCTTATTTACTTTCCTCGTTAAAATTCCATGTGGCACCTTGTCAAACACCTTCTCAAAATCTATCGAATAGGTACATCAATTCCGCCTAAAAATTCCGCTCGTGCATGATCATCAAATTTGTTGAAAAAAAAAAATGACACGCCATTCTGCCAAGTTACGAACAGTTTGTGAATAGCTAATGTTTGCAAAGATGATAGGATAGATCCATGCCTCTCGTAACTTTGCGAGTCCACGCAACTGAATTTAAGATGCAAACGACTTGCTAATTGCGTACAAGAATCCTATTTTCATGCCGGGAAAGATACGCACTGGATGCGTTACGCATTCTCCGCGCAAATGGACTATGAATACCAGCCTCTGTTATGTCCAAATCATGGTCCAAATTACGAATTTCAAGTCATTCCAAGATGACGATGAATGTGTTCATTCGCACTGCTGTTACTACAACTAAGGTTAAATTAACCTTACTACGTCGTAGTAAAATTAACCCTACTATGGCATAAGTAAAATTGATTTTTTGATTGGTGCTTAGAGTAAATATTACCTCTATGGATTGGTGTCTCTTTTAATCTTTGTGTTTATCGTCATCACGGTTGCTAGGCAACAAAGTGTATGATATAAGTTAACATTTTCCTTTGCTGTTTTAATTTATATTATTTATTTTTCATAAACTAATGAATAAAGATATCAGGGATGATGAAATCCCTCTCACAGTTTCATTGCCTGCTATTAGTGAAACTAAAGCAAAATTCGAGTCTATGTTACGAGCAGCAATGGATAGAGAAATTGCGGACAAGAAAAAAGAAAGGAAGGTTAAGGTAAGTAATAAAACTTTCTCTTTACAGCCTAGTATATCCAGTTTATCAAAACAAGGCGTTCGAGTGTAATATATGTGATATAAGTTACCACCAAGGTGTCAGGTCAGCCTAGTTTGAATTTTTCCTTGGCCTTATAGCTTACATAATATAATTGTGTGAAAACAACAACATCCAATTGGGCAACCGCCCCGTGGCAAGCTGTAACCTTCTCTCTCACCTATCAATCACCTCCTAAAATTTCCAACTCGTCTGAAAGTAAATTCAATTCCCTCACGGACCTCCTACTTATTGATTGCCTACCGCCACACTTTGTTCTGTTCATCACCTGTATCTTCTCGTGGTTATTCCCTCTTTCTCTGTACTTACTTACCCAAGCTTTCCTCTCGATTCACCATGGTGTATGTTTTAACCAGCCTGTCCACCCTTCTCCATTCATTCAACGAGTTCCAACCCAGTTTCTTCAACATCACAGATAGCCTAAAGTTTTCTTCGTCCTGCCCTTAATTTCTACTTATATCCTTTATCCACCTTGCTGCCCGTCTTTGCTCCTTCTCTAACTCCCACACTTCTGATTCCATGTATGGGTCCCACTCTGTTGCCTGCCACATTTTCTAGTGTTGATTATACCATTGATATATATGCCTTTTCTTTCACTGCACTACTAACACTCTTCAATACCCTTCTCAGCATACCTAGAGCCCTTCTTCCTTTAGACACCATACTCTCTACCTGCCTTCTCCATCCTAAGTCACTGTGCATCATTATGCCTACTTGTATTCTGAAGCTTCCTCTGTCTCCTGCCCTTCCCATCTCCGTACTCCTTACATTCTGCCTCTTAAATCTTACAGTTTTTGTCTTTCTTACGTTTATTTTCATATTGTGTTTGTTCATCCACAATCGTATTGTATCTTTGTAATCCTGCTACTCGTTTCCTCTACCCATCTTTGCAAATAGAAAACAGTCATCGGCAAACAATCTTATTTGGCCACTCACCCCCATACCTATGTGATTTGCCATTGTTATAAACAAGAGCCCCCAGCACGTTTCTCTTTGGCACACGGGATGTAACCTCTCTGTCTTGTGATTATGAGCTGCCCACTTTTACCCTCTGTCTCTGACCCTTGAGAAAGTCTCAAATCTATCTCACTACAACATTGTCTACCAGTAATTCATTAACTTTTCGCATTAACATCCCATGTAGTAACTTATTGAATGTTTTCGCAAAGTCAGTCTGTACGAAGGACTTCCTGTACAAGGCTAGCCAGCTGTGTCTAACCCTTCCTAAATCAGTATTGATAATTCTGCAACCAGTTTCTCTCGTTCATAACGTGCACTAAATGCTGGACCACTTGTCTCTCCAATACTTCCCCTGTAGGCTATTCAATGTAAGACTCACTGGTCTGTTGTTGCCAGGCCTCCCCCTATCCTCCCCCAGCTTGAAAATTGTGACCACCACTGCTTCCTTCGTATCCTGAGATAATTTCCTCTCCTACAGAGATCTATGAGATATTATTTCTAGATATTTGACCACCCCCCCCCCCCCCATACAAAACCTAAGAGTCATCAACAGACAAGGCGAAGGTTGATGTGCTACAAAGGCAGTACCTGGATGTCTTTGAGCCACATGACATGTGGCAAAGGAATGATAAGGGGGATAGGAAAAGAGGTGACAAATTTAGAATTCAAGTGAAGGATATAGCATGGATCATCAGAGGGCTGGTAAGTAGCAAGGCGGTCGGACCAGACGGTATTGGAAATGGGGCGTTAAAGTTTGCTATTAAGGAGTTGCTTAAATATCTCAATGTGCTGTTTGACAGGTCACTGGAACAAGGTAAGCTCCCACTTGAATGGAATGAGGCACTGGTGGTACCAATATACAAGCAGGGAGAGGATAGGTCGCACCCCAGCAGTTACAGGCCGGTGAGTCTTACATCGAATACCGGGAAGGTGATGGAACGATTGGTGGCACGGTACATAGTTAAGGTGATGAATGAAAAGAACTGGCTGAGTGAATACCAACATGGTTTCAGAGAAGGATACTCATGTGAGACTCAGTTGGCCGGTCTGTTGGAGGACCTGGTGAAAGCTGTTGATGAGGGAAAGCAAGTGGATGCCTGTTTCATTGACTTTGAAAAGGCCTTTGACAAGGTGCCTCATGGGAAACTAATGCAAAAGGTGAATGACCTATTAGAAGACAAGAGGTTGGTAGGGTGGATAGGAGATTTCCTCAACGGAAGGGTTAAGAGAGTGAAAGTGGGTGGTACTGTGTCAATTGAGGGAAAGGTCTCTTCAGGGGTGCCACAGGGGAGTGTGCTAGGTCCGATTTTGTTCACAATAATGGTCAATGATATAGGTTTGGAGGTTACCAGCAGAATACGATTATTCACTTATGATTGTGTGCTCTATTCAGTGATGGGGCGTGAGAACAAGCTACAGGGAGATATTGAGCAGATAAGGCTGTGGACACTTGAAAACGAAATGAAGATAAATGTTAGAAAAACTAAACTAGTGCGGTTTACAAGGAAAAGGCGAAAGAGCAGGGAAGTCTATAGTTGGGCAGGGCAGGAAATAGGCGAGGCATCCGAGTATAAGTACCTAGGAGTTGTTCTGCATGAAAATCTTGGGTGGAAAAGTCAAGTTCAGAGAGTGGTCGCAAAGGGTAGGAAAGTGCTAGAAATGATGGGTAGGATGTTAAGGGGAACCAACTCAGAGGCGAAGGAGAAGGCCTACAACACTATGGTCCGGCCTGTTCTTGAGTACGCTGCAGCTGAGTGGGACCCCCATGTTGAGGTAGAGGTGAAGGAACTGGAGAAGGTGCAGAGAAGGGCAGCCGGATGGGTGAAGGGTAAGTGGAGAAGGCGGGGGCAGGATGGAGAGGATGAAAGTAGTTTCAGGCCATCAGTGATGATGAGGGATATGGGATGGAACTCACTGAAGGATAGGAGGAGGGTGGAAAGACTGGTTAGGATGTATAAGATAGTGGAACGGGACGGAGGATGGAGTGCACTAGCTGAACATCTAGATAAGGGTGGATATAGGGGTAGAGGCAACAACAGTAAAAAGATACAGCGGGTCTGGCGTAGGACGGGACGGGGACTTCAGTCAATGCTGGTTAGGACAGTCAGGGAGTGGAATTTGTTGGAGGAGGATGTGGTGTCGTTGTGGGGTGTGGGACAGTTTTGGAGGGCTTTGGAGAGGATGTTGTAGGGGTGTTAGATGCTTGCCACCGGGCGCTTGCCCAATAGCAAGAAAAATATTATTATTATTTTACCTATTACCATCTGGACTCATTGTTGTATTGCACTTTAACCCTTTTATTACGTCAATATGTTTAATTTTCTATTTGTTAACTTTCTAAGAGGCTTCTAGGCTCTTCCAGATGTTCTAATGTTACAAAAAAATTGCTGTTAAAATAATGACAGACTCCGACTGTGCTAACCACTGTTGATTCAATCAAAAATTATTGCTGTAGTAAATAAGTACATGTAAACATTGTTGTGTTACACCCAAAACATCTTTTTGAATCACAGTACTGGTAAGAATATTCACTAGTACAATATAAGAAACTTAGGACAAATTGATGTTCCATATTGTATATTACGGTAGGTAACAAATTTGTATTAAAAAAGTATAAATTGATAAGCATCAATTTTATATATACATACTGAACTTCTCTCTCAGTGTGCAAATAAGATATGTCAATAAACATGTAAGAAAGCTGTGCACATGGTTGGTCAAAACACCTTACTTTTCTTTACAAGGATATTTAGATTCAATATAATTAAATTATAATTTTTGTTGTACTGTTTTTACTTTGTGTTAGGACATTGCCCATAACTGAGAGTCTTTTGACAATAAAATTTAATAATACACTCACAATTGTTCTTGTTCAAAAATGTGAACACCTTGTTGTTCTTCTGGGCTTGTAGCAACATAAGACAAAGTATTCGGAAATAAATAATGCGTAGCTGGAGTTGCGAAGTTACTGAAGGAATATTGCCTGATCATGCATCATGTAATTTAAACAGGATATTATATAGGCTACTGCCGTACTAACAGTATTATAATTTTAGGTCTACGTTTTATAATTTTCTTTGGCGCAGTCACAATAAATATTGTGCAAATTACCCTGAATACTCGAAATGCAGAAACAGCATTCAACATAGTAATAAATGATGTAGCTACACCTTCTGATGCAAGAAAGTTGGCCATTTGTAGGATGCTGGCTAGTGATCATTTTCTTCTACACAGTTGTTTCTCTCTTTTATATACAAGAAAGAGGCTGTGTGCTTAGGCAAAGCCAGGGGGTGCACAAGGATGTGGCTGCATGCCCATTTAAATTCAGGTTGTATTAATTAGCAGATTTAAAATAGGCAGTTGAGTGATTTTTAGTTATTAATTTTCTGCATGCAAATTTCAACCTCATAGTTTGAAACTTAAATCATCAATTCCAAATAAATAATGTTGTAGTTTTGATTTTGTCAGATATCGTGTTTCAAGGTTACCATGACAATGACACAAAGGAAAAACTTGTTGTGTTAGGTAATCCTGAATGTTCGGAGAAGGAATGAGAATAGTATCTTTTTCGTATACATTATAACAATTTATTCACAGCTGCTACAATCAACGCGAAGAAGTATGAAATGAAGTTCTTCACCAGTTATCCTGGGTTATTTCATGGTTAAACTTGAGGTTTTCACAGGTAACAGAACATGTAATTAGCAGATGTAAGAAAGATCATGAAACTCAGAAGTGATGAATGCTCAGCAGACAACATTTAGCTATAGAAAGAAACATTCAAATTAAACAGCTCAAAGTTGGTAGCTGAAGTTGGTTGTTGAAACAAAAAAGACACCAATTATTCCTCCTTACAGTGTGCACAACACACTAACTAAATTGGTTGGCGAGATTCGACCACGAAAAAACTCACGAACACTGTGCTCGTCTTTTCCAAAAGTTTTTTATTATCTCAGTTACAAGCTGTTTGTATGAGAGACGTTCTTCCAAAATGTCAGTAGTGAATAAATATCTCAATTGCCTCTTGGCTATAGAAAGAGATATTGAAGATGTTGTCGATAAATATAGGAAGATGGTACCGTTTAACAAGTGCTATGGAAATTCCTTTGAAATTGGAGCTCAGCTCAACTCAAGTGATTTTAAAAATAAAAGAAGCTAAGCTTCTGCTTAAGTTCCTTTGGAAGAAAGGAGCTTCCTCACAATACAAAACTCATCTTTCCTGGAACTTAGCTTATTTTGTGTTCCTTTTGTACACTGTTAGAAATAGTAAAAAGCTGTTATAAAATTTTTATGTAACACATATTCATTTGCATTACCATAAATACATTTTCAACATTAACTGTCACATTTTAATTAAGTTGAAACTATCTTTAAGCAAACGTAGCATTTAAATATTAAACACAGCATAAGTATATATTTAATCAGAAAGTAATATTTGAGGGTATTCCTGAAATATCTTTACTGGCTGTTTTTCTATTATATTTTGAGAAGGGCCTATTTCACACTTCACAGCCTATTCTTTGGAATATTTCACGCACACACACCCACCCCTTAATAAGTTTGGTAAGGTAACACATCAGTTTTAAACCTGAAGTCAAGTTTTACTAATAACATTGGAATTATACAAATTAGCCACGTACATATTTAATATAAATTTTTTTTTAAATGTTTTATTTTTTTAATTTAATACCACAACATTGACAAAAGACATTTTAGTTGTGTAAGCAAGTGTTACACAAATATATTTCCCAAAGTAAGGGCACACAATGATTTGCATTTGCAGGCATTGTTTTTCTAATGTCAGCTATGAGCACGCAACATGTTCTGAGTGTGTAAAAAAAGGAGGTGGGGAAGCAGGGAGTTACATGGCTTGTATAAATATGAACTGAGTTAGTTTGGTAGAATCTGAGGTACCAAAGAGTGTGAAGGATGCATCATTTTTGGCACAACCATCTGCCCCAAGGGTCAGAGAGTTGTCTCAGCTTTTCAATATTCGACTCCCAAGGAGTGAAAAAGGGGTTAGTGTGTTTTTTTATGACTCATTAATGGATCGAACCTAATGTGTCATTGTTGTGTTTTTACTTCAATTGGATATGTATACAAATGTCTAAAACTACATTTCTAGATGTTTAGAATATATTAAGGGGTGAAAAGACATGTAATGTGTTTTATGTTATTTCTCCATGTCTGTCAAACCAGCCAGGACATCAAAAAAGTACTCTGTGCTACAGGATAATGCTTACGTCATTATGGAAAATAACATTTAAGGGTGCCGCCTACTAAGTGCTTAATATGTGTTTCAGTGTGTTTGTAAATTCATTTTTTTTACAAAGTTATTCCACATGTACCTATTTTGGCAATGTATGAAAAGGAAATACAGTTTAAACAATGACAGAAAGGTAGTTTCAAAGCATCACTTCAATTAAAAAAATAATTTCGGAGCCCTTTTAAAATGGCTATAAACAGCTTTTTCAATCTTTTATATCTGGAAAATTACTAACGGGATTCATGTGAAACTACTCTAGAAACATTTATTGGACTTTGCTTAAAACTTTCCACCAATAAAAAGATGGGGTCACCACTGACGGTGTCATTCAGGCGAGTGATCTACAGTACCGCTGCACGCTGTTTCAGTGTTTTGCAGTAGAGACGATGCCACACTAGATGAGCTGATCAACATTGCCCTTGGTACTGTGCATCACTCATTGCACCTTAAAGATTTTTTCTATATTTGACACCAAAAAGGAAAAACTTTTTTTTGTACTGTTTTTCATTCAAATGTTGAAAATTCGATTTTGTGTTATTTCAGAATTCAGTTCTTATAGATGTGATAAGACATTCAATTGGTTTTTAACTAACCCTTGATATTTATCTAACCTTTTGAGTTATCAAGGTGTAAATTTCTTCAGATCAGTGCTTACTGGATAAAGCAAATCAATTACAGGTATCACAAGGAAAATATTTTGTAAACCATTCAAGGCAGGCAATCCAAAAAGCAAGTAGCGTACTGTACAATTATTGAGAAATAATTAATATGGAGTTGCAGTGTGGGCTGTATTGTTGTACATCATCCGTGTAACAAGGGAATGAATGTTTTATTTATTTTTAATCATTACTTTTGACAGTGAATGTTTCCTGTAGTATAACAATGTTGATACGTTATAACAACAATAATAATTATAGTTATAATAATATTATAACATAATTAAAAGTACTGGTATCTGTCTAGATTTGTTCTCTTCTTCATTTGACTATCACATTGCCTTATATCCAGGCGTGGCTCATGAATTTTGACATAAGTAGGGCTGCATTGGAGGAGGAACACTTATCCCCCAATAAAAGGAAGGGGTTCCTCCCCCAGAAAAATTGGGATTACAAGGTGCAAAATGGTGCTATTTGTGTTTGAAATTTTCAGTCAAAACATGAAATGGTTTATCTTTCATTGCAAGGCTAGTTCAAGTTCAGTCTGTGTTAAAAAGTTACTGACTTGACTTATTTGACATCAAGATATAAATTTAATAAGTTACGTAGTTTGGTTTTTACTTTGCCCGCTGTACAAGTAGGAAAGTTTTTTTCTATAATAAATTAAGTTACATTTTTGTTAATATTGTAGCTCTTGCTTATTACGTGCATTGTTGTCTAGACATGTCTGATGGTAGCCTGAAACATAGTAAACAAATGAACATCTTTCTTGTACATGAAAGTAACCAAAAGGTATGTAATTACTGAAACATCTAGACAGAGCTGCACAAGTTCTCCAGCCTGCAAGTACTGTTTCTGTAATTTCTTGTGCATCTCAGTCTACATGCTTTAGTAATTAGTAGCCTAGCGGCCATTACCCACCTTTTATTTGTTTGTTTACAGAAGATAATGTGAATGCTGTCTAGAATACTAGCAAGTAAACTACCAAATTGAGTGAGACATACACACATTGTAAGTTTGTTGACAAGAATGTGTACATTTTTTAAATTTGTGAAGCTGTTCTAAATGCTACATTTGCAGCTGTTGAGGTAATTTCAGTATTGGTAATATAGATTGTTCTAGATACATACCTTAAATCTAATCAAACTTAAGACCATTGTTGTATTGTCCATTGGATGCTGATATTCCCAGCCTCTCCTCACTAAAAGTTAAAAATATTAAATTTTTAGTCCTTTTTATTCTATGTATGTTAATGCAAAAATCTACTTGGGTGTTTAGTATACTAGCTTGACAACCAGGATGTTTTTCTTCCTTGTCTTCTTCTCCCCTCGGTCCTGAGGAACTCCAGCTTGGCCGGGCATATGGTTTTAGGGGCTTGTGGATATATGCGGAGAGTGGTTTAGAGGGAAATGTGCACAAACAATGACCTTTTTTCATTCTGTTTTCATGCGTACAACACCAGCGTAGAGGGGTCTTTCCTTGTTGGGTTCCTGCTCTCTCTAGTTTTCTCTCTGTATCTTCCTCGCCCTTGCCACAGGGTTGCCAACTTTTCTTACACAGTAACAAGTTAATGCTATCTTTGTTTTCCCTTTGATTTTCGTGATGTTCTCTACAGCGTAACACGCCATGAAGGTTCTGAAGTAAATGGCAACTATGTACCAAGAGAGGGAGGGACCTTGAAAACAAGGGCCAGTGGGAGTGGTTGTCACAAATGGTTTTCGGTTTAATTATTGTGGTGCCGGTGCCATTATCTCCCATTTCCCATCCTTCAGTGCTAAGTAATCACGTTAGGAAGCTCAGTTTCTCTGTTGTAATTTGTGAACTCTTTGAAGCGCTAGTATTGCAGTATAATGTACAAATGTATTAGATTTCTTGACTAGATGTCATAGACTTGTTTGCAGAGAAAAAAAGCAGAAAACTGGAATTGTTGTACAAGTTTGTATATGTGTCATATTTACATAATACTTTTATTTTTTAAAGTGCAGTAGTAATTAAATCATGTGTATAGCATATTAAAAACATTGATTTATTTCATTTGTCAAATTTCCTCTCACCCTGCACAAATTTAAGTGAATTAAAATAAGACTATAAATTACTATTGCAATATTTCAGTTTGAAATGAGAAAATTTTTTATAATGTCACTCAGTTAATATAAATTACTAAAATGTTAAAAATTTGGTTGAGAATAATTACAGTAATGTAATAGTATTCATCAGTAACGAGACCAAAGTATAAACATAGAAAACTAAATTATCCTGTGGAAATCACACATTTTATTTTAGCAAATTATTAGCAATGCATTTTACTATTTTAAATATCCTTGTCGGCAATCTTTGTAGCCATATTTGCTAAAGTAATATCCATGTACGAAGTTTCTGGTTAAAATACTTGGCAAATCATGCCCAGGAGACCATTTATTCATGGAAAATAGGGAGCCTCCTTTTAACATGTTATTAAAGACACATGTTAATAAGAAACCGAAACAAAATGGCACAGTGAACAATAATGCTATTTAATATTTGTACACAGTTAAAACATGCAGAATAAGTCAAAACAGGGTTGTTTTTTTACTTCAAATTTTCAAATTTTCCCAGAAACTCCCAGATCCCTGTTTAATTATTTGTGTTTCTGTGTAAACTAAACATAGGCGTTCCCAGACCAAAATGTTATGCTATGCCACTGCTGAAAATAAGTAACTTAGTTACAAAATTGATTAATGCATCTTTAGTGAGTTTTTTATTTGAATAGTATGAATTCATGATGTAGATACAGTAATAAATTTGATAAAAATCGAAGTAAATAAAATTAAAAAATATTTTTCCATATTCGTTTGTAACATTTAATGCTCTAAAATAAGTTGACTGGGCTCAAAAACTAATTTTCACAGTTGCAGTGTTGTATGTTTATATGTGACTTCTACATGAAAGACAAAAACAAAATATTCCAACTGTTCCTATCTTGTACGAGCTAGTATACAAGTCATTTCAACTTAGACTAGCAACCGTTATTACTTCATGGTCATTCACACATCACAAGTTTGCTACAAGGCAATGTGTATTAGCTGGTGAACATTTTCATGTACAAGGTAGATGTCCAATATTTATTGTGTTTGTTTCAGGGAGTTGAGGTGAGAAAGAAATCCAAGCAGAAGCAGAAGATAGTACACAGCTCTTCATTGGATGGATGTGTGGCAGCTGAGAAGGATTCTCAGACTTATGGTTCAACATCCCAATTGTTAAGTGATGCTGACTTTTCAGATAGTAAAGGAGAAAATTCAGTTCGTAATGAAAAGAAAACAAACAAACAGCCACAGATCCAAAAAAATGGACATATTGATTTAATTGAAACTCCAAAGAAACACGAGGAAAGAAATCACAATTTTAAAACTTACAGGCAGACAGCAGTAAGAAAAAATAATATAGATTGCTGTACTAATAATGTAAAACAAGACCCAGGTAACATGGAAGAAAGTTTGGAAGGTGAAAACAGCAGTGATTCTGTGGATAGTAAATATGTTTTTAAGAAACCAGTGCCTCTACCGAGAATCAAAACCAAGACTCCAGTAAAAGTACTCTCAAGGGACAGAGTTGAAAATTATAGGTCAGAAGACGAATTCAGTTCAGAAACTCCCAAGACTCTCATTGTGGAAGCATTGGTGAGTGCAGACAGTGCCACGCCATCATTTGATGTTCGTAATGGGCTTCCTAGGAAAGGAGAAGTAAGCAGAAGTGGGATGGTGCAGTGTTCAGAAGAACTCCAAATGGCAGAAATGGACTCACCGAGAAAGAGACTATCTGCAACTCGACATGACAGGAACAAGAAGAACGAAAGAATGGAAGCCAAACACAAGTTCAATTCTGAAGAGGAAGAAATTGTGGTGGACAGTGCAGAGAATATAGGATCACCCCTGAAGAGAAAAATTGATCAGCCAGAGTATGCTGTGGAAGGGCGTGAGCCAGTGCCTCAAGGCAACTACAGTTATGAAAAAATTATTGGAGTAATTGTACATCACTGTGATTGTTTGCAGCCAGATCCACTGGTCCAGCATCCTCTCGTCAAAGTTCATTTACTCTGTGCTGATACTGGCCAGTACCTTAAGAAAAGCAGTACCGGCCGTTCAGTTTCATTCTTCTATGAGAACAAGACTGTTGATTACATCTTACCTCAGATGACTGAACCTCATGACTTTCATCACAGAAGGTAATATAATTTTGTTTTTTATTGGTGTGTTAGTACACATTAGCATGTTAAAAAATTAAAAAAAAAAAAAAAACTGCCCAGTAATACTTTGTTACTTCTATGCTGATAGCAGTGGAATTGAAGCTTTTGTTTACAGGTTTGCCTTACCTTTGTGATACTGTTAAGGAACAGTAATTTTAGTTTTTTGGGTACTGCAAGTGTGTTGTAAATTTTTCTGAGGATTTAGTAGTTACTGTGTTGGTAAAAATGAGTGGGGTTAAACTCTTTTATTTTGGAATTATTAAAGTAAGTCCTCGCTCAAACGAAAATGATTTGAAATAAGAAACTATTAACTACTGGTAAGAATAAATTTTGTCATACTGCACCTAGTAATTTTTTATTTGTAATACAGGCCTACATGCTTGTGATTCCCCCCCCCCCCCCCATCTTCCACATTTCAGGATGCTTTAAGTTTAATAGAATTAATTTTTCTTGGAGATAAAATTACCAAGTTTTGTCTGTAGAAACATGTATGGCATTTGATTAACTTTTTGTACAAGTTTTATTTACATTAAAAATGAAATGTGTAGTGAACAGACATTTCCAGGATTTTTTATTCTCCTTCAATGAAGTGGGCAGCCCTTTCTTTGGTTGCTTAGGCTAATAAAACCAACAAATGGTTTTCCGACCTCTCGGAAAGTCATTCTTAGGATTCCTCAACATAACCTAAGTTAACTCGCACCGTATTCCCAAGAAACTTGACAACTTGTTTACATTATATAATTTGCCATAACAAATTTCAGAATAGCATCGTAGGTGCACAGCAAATTTGTCAGCGTAAAGCTTTAGATGTGCTTTGCTTTTTAACACTATCATTGCCTACAATTGTACAAATAAGCACACAGATAACATGAGAAAACTCACCTAGACATATGATACACAGAGCAGGCAGCAGAATATGGAAGAAAGTATATGTGGCATAAATTAACGTCATGGTCTGCAGACTTCTAGCACAGTTAATTCACCTTCCTGTCAATTCGCTCCACGAATAGTGACCGAGTGTGACTTTAAACGCTCATGAAAAGTAACCAGGTTTTCTTGATCAAGCGACCAGCACAATCAACCACCAGAGGTTAGCCATGTTGGGATCACAATTATGTAACAATAATCTCGGTTCAGCTTTTGGATTTAAGTAAACCTTGATCTGATCACTTTTTAAACTACTCAAACTGAAATTTTTATTTACTCCATATAATCTAGTGATGTTATCAAGTGCCAATTGGCAGCGCCTGGATAATTTGTTAGCCGATGAGGTAAGTTAAGGTAATTGGACTTTACATCTAATCGACAGCGAGGACATTATAGACGGTTGTACACAACTTTTACACAAGGACAGGAGCTTAGAGAGGATTCACCCCTTTTTTATTTTGTAAAGGAGCCATCCCCGCGTTCACCTGGAGTGATTTAAGGAAACCATGGAAAACTGAAACAAAGATGGCCAAAGCTAGGGATTGAACCCGGGTTCTTCCAAATGCAAGCCCAGCGTGTTACCATGCACCACTTTATTCAGCCAATGAGTAGTAACAGTTAACATTATCAGATCTCCGAATACCTAGACATAAGTTCGCTATTATAATTAAACTTCAGTTTTAATTTCAACAGATTTGAGACAAACTCCATATTACTTTCATGTTCAATATGGTGGTTTACGTTTTTTGAATGACGTATTGAATGTTATTGTTATTGTTCCAGTTGTGTTTACATGCTCTCACATGTTCAAAAATAATTGCTAACTTTTTACTTTTATCGAAAAAAAAAATGCTACCTTTTTTTGGAGGAATACAGTAATTTATGTTGTATCAGTTGTGACATAAAGGTTAGTTAGAACAAGGATGGAAGTAGTAGAGTAGATGTAGCAGGATTCTAACAATGCTAAACAAGTTAATGGCCGATGTTAAATGAACAAGAGTAGTGTCTGATGTAGTGAGTTGCTATGGCCGGCTAGCAGTTTTGTAGCTGATAGTACGTTTTTTCAAAAGAATACAGTCCCTTACCCAGCAGTCATGTTAGCTATAGTTATTGTTCCCGCATTTCTCTCATTTCTCATTTCGTCACTTCCCCAGGCCTTATTCCATGTTATCCTTGAAGCCATGCAGATACCAATGGGGCCCAGCCGGAAGCCTGTACTCGCTGTACGATCTCCTGCCTAGGGGTACCCCTCTCTATTAGTTATTTATTTACTTAATGGAAATAATATTTCATTTTATTGTGGATTTTAATGCAAGTTATAATTCTCTAGTCTTAAAATAATACTGATTTTGAGTGGATAAGTCTCCGGGTTTGATTAGAGTGTCTTTATTAAATTTGTCGCTCAATCAAATTTTATTGTAAAAATATTCAAATTTAGATCTGTGGTATATATATTTTTTCCGATATGAAAGCTGCTTAAACAGCATCATTTTGCACCCAGAAATAAAAAATTTTCTGGGAAAGGACCCTTGGGCTCCCCCTCCTGTATAGAAGGGGATCAATGTATTTTTATTACTATAGTTTCACCGACTTTCTTACTAATGAGCCACCACTGTTGTCTTGTTTCATGAGAATTAATTTCTTCAGACATTTTCTTAATCTTCATTTGCTTTCATTTTTCTAAAAAATAATGTGACATTATTGTACTGCAAATGCCCAGCTAATGTTACTGCTCCTTGTTTACCACCTTTTTGCTGATATCAGCAACGAACTGATTAGCTTCTGGTGGTTCTTTTGTGTTGATAAATTCAAAAGGCATTGTTACACTGCACACAAGGTGAATATGTTCATTGTATTCAATTCAGTTTATCTTGCACTGGCAACTGTTTTAGACTTTTTACACCTCGTAAGTATTTATAATTTCGACAGGTGTTAATACAAAGAACATTTCTTTCACTATGACATTGGAATCTTGCAGTTACAAGCAGTTTTTTTGTGACATTTCCCAGTTTGTCTGTTTTCCTGTTATCCTTTGGCAGTAACAATAAGCCTGTAAAAAAGTTTGTCTTTAATAAAACACATAATAGCTTGTATATATTTGTCTATATGTCCACTTCTTGCAGTGCAAATATATACTTTAGTGTTACGTGCAATCCTTCAAGGTACATGTTGGTATTTAAAACACAATGCAGAAGGTAACGGTAAGCCCACATATCTTTGCATGACACATAGTAGACGCTAAGTATAACCTGACTATTGCTGTGTCGTCGTCTTCACATTTTTTTACACTAACCTCAAACAACGTAAAAAAAATTAATCTGTTCCTCGAAGATGGTTCTAACTATTTTGTATACTTCTATTTGCTTTTCTTTAGTTTGAACTTTTGTGAGTTACTTTCTCCATGCCATGACATGTGTACAAAATAAGCATTTTTGGTACACCCATAACTGTAACACATACATTGTAAATTACATAATCCATGTCAGTCATTAAGATGTTTGCCTTAATTTTTCTGGGATGTTCACGAACACTTACAAGAATATGGATAATATTTACTCATCTGTTCTGTTGGAAATCAGAAAAGCACAAGGAAAACCTTGTCTCGTGTCATCTAAGACAAGCAACCTTATAAGTTCAAAATTCATGACTGCCGTCCATACAAGTACAGTCTGTTCCACTTTTTTTCAGCATGGAACACTGTGCGTTGTTTATTATAATTATAACAAAATCATGTAGTGTTCTTCTCTTAGAGTTCTGTGTTAGAAGTCAAACAGACTTTTACATTCTTTAACTTGGTTTATCCGTGCAGTGATGCTAGCTAGTCTCGTGATTTACATGTTTCATTATAAGATGAATTGTAAGCCTGTTCAATATTCTGCAAATATTTTTGTTAGGAATGTAACCGGTCTAATGAATCTATTCCAGAGTCACAAATTTCTCCAATATAAGTATCAGAGGGAAAATTTGCAGCAAGATTTTATGCCAGTGATCCACATATTCGCAATCATTATTTTGAATGTGTAAATGTTCTGGTTCTTTCTGATGACCTACACATGTTAAGAAATAGTAAACACTACGCTTTTACTTGTCTGCTATCATTGTGACTTTTAAAATAGTCAGACACACACAATTTATTTTGCATTTCCCTTGAAATTTTATGTTGTCATTGTTGTGAACATTGTAGTGACCTGAATGGTTACAGTTAAAACTGTACTTTTTTTTAATAAAGACTACTTTTTGCCCCCCTCCTCCTCCCCCCACCCCAATTGTTCAAATGAATTATGAATAGGATTGTATTCACAGTTTCTCATTTCAGAGATAAAAAAAATTAGTAAAGGATTTGAATTAAGCAGTTTTATACTGAACAATGCATATTGTGTAGTCTACCGCATTCAGATGCTTTATTGCATGTGACTTTGTCAGTAGAGAAAAATCGCAAACACTACGTTTTGTGAGTGTTTCTAGACCTGTGTGTTTAATACCTACATTAATTGATTGGTAACTTCCTTCAAGTTTTTAGAGCATTTGAAATTTTAAATATTTTTTTACTCGTACTGCTCTGGTGTATACTCGTCTCACCTTATGTTAGTCAAGTGTGCTGTGAGTGAGGGGTGGTGCGGAGCAGTAGTATGGGACTTTCTTTAGATGCTACCTATATGAGAAGAAAGGCGCATACTCCAGGTGGAAGAGAAGTGCAGTGCATGCAACATCCAGTACAGTACGGGCTTGATCTAGCAGTTAGTTGATCTGAGCACTTTTATACCCCTGCCATGGACTGAAATTGGAAGAAAAAGTTACAGATTTTCAGCCCGGGAGGTTCCTGGTGCATCCATCTTGCTTGCGCGTGCAGCCGCACTTGTCCCCATAGAGTGCTGTAGGCATGGAGATCACAAGCGGCATAGAATTGTCACTGCATAGAGATGACCAATTACTTTGTGTTTATGAATCTTATTCATGGAGAACGCTGTAAGTTTGTGCTACAAGTGTACCCTATGGTCAACATTTCAAGTCTGTGTTATGGGCATGGCCGTAGAAGAACTGGTCTGGACACTCGCCTGGATATTTGAGCCCCTTGTTGTTTGACTGTAGTTCACCAAGTTACCGACAATATTGTGTTTTATTGGCGTTGCAGTTAGGGCGGTCGGACTAAACTCCGCCCACTTCCTTTCCGCTAAGATAAACAATTTATCAAAATGTATTTTATATCAATTTATGAAATACTTTCTTCGCTCACAAATTTAAGAAAAGGCTCTTGCAATCTTTATTTAATTTATAAATTTAACAATGGAAAAAAGTGGACGGAGAATGAGTCCATCCGCCCGGAAAACAGCGCCAAAAAGTACGAAATTCTCGGCAACTTGACGAACTACAGCCAAACAACAAGGGGGTCAAGCAAAATACATTGTTAGATAGGCGAGTGTCCGGACCTGTTCTTCTACGACCATGGTTATGGTGTATGAAAGTTTTAACCAGTTGTCATTTAATTGAGTTCTTCTGAAACAAAATCTTGAAATTAAGTTTCTTAACTGTATTTGTGTTTAATGTACATGTTGACTAGATATTAAAGGCTTTCTGCATGTGTTTTGTTTGTTTGAAGTTCAGAAGCAAATAAGTGGTAAGGGTGACGCTGATGAACTTATCTAGTGCTGTATTGCTGTTATGCGCAATGTGTGACATGGTGTGCAGTGATTCTCTTATGCTGGAACTTTTTTTTAAGTGGTGAATGTTCATTTTGTTGTTGAAAAATCTGCACCTAAATTATTTGCAAGGACCCTTGGGTGTAGGGTTGCCACAGCAGTGTAACCCAAAAAGAGGACACATACTTGTTCAAAGTATTAAAAAAGAGGACACTTAAAAAAACACTCTTAGTACATTATAAATTATTTTTATGTAAATATATCAATTATTTACTTTATTATCTTGTAGTTTAGTAGAGTAAATGCTAAAAAAGCAAACATAATTTCTAGAAATAAACTCCAAGTACGTTAGCACTACAAAATTAAACAGATTGAAATAGTCTTCAACATAGGCTGACAATTGAACTTCCTGAAAACCATTGACAACTGTAAACATATGTATAACAAACGAACAGCGTAATAATTTCCAAAGAAAAGAAGTTGCACATAAGCTCGAGGCATGTCGGTTCCGTTCCTAAACATTTCGTGACACAGAGACCATATAAAAAGTAGGTTTTGGCTCTCAGTTCTTGAAAAAGAGGACATTTGGCCCATTTTTGTAAAACCCGGCCGGACAGTTTACGAGGCGTTGAAAAGAGGACATGTCCGGGTAAAAGAGGACGTCTGGTAACCCTACTTGGATGGTTTTGTATCTGTCTAACTTGCTTCTTTAAAGACTGAAACTGTTTAATATTTTGTATTTCAACCAAATTTTTTTGGTCATAGAATAAGGGTTTTTGGAATTATTTTTTGGTAGTGTTAAATTGTGGAATTTTGTGTGGTGTTCAGAAAGAAAGGTGTATGTTATGACCTGTCAGGTAACGAGATTTAACTGTATATGATTTTAGGTCCCGGTTACCATCTTGGGAAGAGCTTATTGTGTTCAATGAGGACATTGAATACATTTTAAATCCTAATTTGTCTGTTGTCATCATGTTCGAGATTCTGGACTTTGTCAGCTTTTCCATGGCAAGTGCTAGATACAAGAAGCTAGGTATTATATTGCGGTAATATTCAGCTGTGTGATTATTTCTGTCAGCTTGCATTAATTTTATTGTTGTAACTCTTTGAAATGTATGTTTTAGTACAGTAGCCACATATAAAAATTAACAGTAATTTGTGCATGTATGAAATTAATTTCTTGTCGAGTTCTAATATTTCATTACTACTTATCAGGCATTACAGTTGTATCAAAAAGTATTCATTGATTTTATGGGTAAAGGAGAAGTAGAAGCATTAACTTTTTCATGTTTTATTTTTATGTATGTTTATTACAATAGCTCTTAGGTTGACTCATGTATTTGTCTAGCATGAGAATGGTATCTTTGTTTATTTTCTTGTGTTGTCTGCAACTGATAAAACAGTGGAGTAATGTAAAAATAACATAAAAGGAATAGAACAAGAATTAAACATTGTACTGACAATAAATATCTCACTGCTTGTCGCGGTGGTTAGAGTTCCTGAATGAAGAGCCAAGGTTCTCAGTTTGATTCCCTGGTGGGGAAGAAAATTTACAGTTACCACCCTGAATTCAGGGATTGAGTGTGGTGTTGTCCCCTTATCCTCGTCCTGCAGAAGGCAGTGCAAACCACTGCAGTATCACCCTCACATAGTTCCCTTAGGTGTCCTGAGGTGTTCCTTCCTGAGATTCAAACCAGTCTCCTGGCTGTACACTCATCATCAGTGACAATAATATTAGTTGTTTAGGTGTTGCATTATAGATCTTGCACATTGTGCTAGAAGTTGATTTTAATCTAAGACTGTTAATTCTGTACTGGATTTAGTAATCATTACTGCGTTCTTAAAATAAGTTATAAAACTCTTCTTTCCTGTATAACGTTTATGGTGCAGTTTTAAATTACATTGGTAAGAAGAGACATAGTTACAGTTTTCAGAATAAATTATTGCTATTTTTATATTGTTATAAATTTAGTAGTCATTGCATTTGCATTAAACATGCAATTTTGCATTATTCATAATGACAATTTTGTAATTAATTAAGAATTATATATTGGTAATTTATAGGTTCTGAGGGTGGTTGGTATAGAGTAGCTTGGGCCTTCCTCAAACCAGTTGGAAAGAATGATACCCGAAACACAGAAAGGAAAGTACGTTTGCAGTTGTACAAGCCGCACACTAGCAGATCATTCTCATGTGATAGCTGTGAGGTAAGTTCTTTTTACAAGCTACTCTTGTGGTATTATCAAGGCCATTCTCTGTAAAGTGAGCACTTTTCAAAGTTTTCCCAACAAGCAGTACTCAGTAATAAATATATTTTATTGCAGCATTAGTTGTAACGGGTGCACTTTGTATATTAGTCGTGTTACGGTACAACAAATGTATTAACGAGTGTCGGAAAGACAGGAACTTGCTGAAATGAAAAAAATTAAGAAGAGCTTAAAAGTGCTTATTTCATTGTGAACTGCCTTTACTTGTTTATTACAATTACTAAGTTATATCAGTTTTGTTTTTATGGACAGGTGAGGATGAGGCCCTCTTCCGGTAACTGTTTTAAAATGTACCAGGCCCAGGTCATAGAGATCAAATCCGGTCTGTTGGGGCATTGTCTTATTCATTGTAAGAACCATATTTTTGTAACAGGAATGTTAAAATTGATGATTACAGCCTTGTTACCCATCTACATAGCTAGATAAAAATGATAAGGTGTAATGGAAGACATACTGCTGTTCCTCAAAACCTATGAATAGACTTGCGTCTTCTTGTTTGCCTGTTGTAATCAGGGCTGTGGAGTCTGAGCTGTAGAGTCAGTCAGTGTAGGCTAAAATGTAGCGACTCTGATTTCAACTCTGACATGGCTAACAAATCCTATATATTAATTTTTCTATTTTATTTTAAAATCCTAGTACTCAAATTGTAAATTTGCATATTTAAATAAGCTTGGGTAAATATTGACTAAGGAAACAATCATCTTGTGTTATCAAAAATCAGCTGAACATGATGAAATTATGAAGGATTAGTTTATGAAAGGTTCTGGCAACACTGATTTGTACCTATTAAAATTTTACTGCTTTTCACATCCTTAATTTTTGAATTTCATAAAATCTTGAATTAGATTTGTAGATATTTACGTAAGCTTCATTCTTATCAAAATATCATCTCAATATCTCAATGGGTATAACTGGTACAGATGATTATTTGAAAACATATTTAATCAGCTTTCAAGGACGAATTTCGAAAAATTTAAAAAATACTTTTTAGATATTTACTCAAGAATCATTTGAAAGAAAAATATCACCTCACTATCTGAAATGGTTTAGAAGAAATCACTGATTAATGAAAAATACATTTTACGGCTTTTCACCCCTTTAATTTTCGAATATCGTAAAATCGAAAAATTCTCAAATATGCATTTGTTTGGGCAATATTTTGAAGTTAAAATATTATGATAGCATTCCCAGTTAACGAGATATCAGGGATTCTTTGAAAACACATTTCACCCCTTTTCACTCCTTTTTTTTTATCAAATTTCGAAAAATCCATTAGTGGGTGCCTATGGGGCAAGGGGCTCAAAATTTCATGGTTCTAGGTCCAGTGGTTTGGGCTGTGCATTGATGAGTGAGTGAGCGTGTCAGTCAGGACACCATTTTATATATTAAGATAACTATTGATATTTCTTTTTTTTAATACTTTTAAAGTTTGATATTGTATTAACTAAATTGCATTGTAATTGATATTAAAACAAGTTTGGTAAAATGCAAAAAATTGGAGAATAGTATTCTTATGTAAACAAGGAAGACAGCCACGCCTGCCAGAATAGAATACTTGGTGGTTGTTGTAGACCAAAGGTTAGCATGAAGGTGGGGCTGTGCTACAGTAAATGCTTTGTAGAGTTATCATAAACTTTGGTGACGATATTGTGTTCCGTACAGTCCAGAGTATTTTTTTAAATTAATTTTTTACATGTGTATATTCAAATTTGTTAAATACTCAGTTAATAAAATTTATGTAAACCAGTATATTTATTTCCAGTATATTTCAGTGTTCAAATAATAGCAAACATTTAAATTTGTTACTCTATAAGTTACAGAACTTATTTCGCATTGGCTGAACACCTGCATTGTTTATTGGTCTTTCACAGTTAAATACAAAAACGTGAAATTTGCTACAAATTTGTGTAAATATTAAAAATTACTATTCTGTAAAATTATAACGTTCAATTCATTCTGTGATAATGATGAAATGTGTCTTGATGATAAACATTGTATCTTATACAATTTGTTTACTTCACTATGTTTCGAGATTTGTGAGTCTAGGTCTAGGTGGAGTCGAAGTCTGGAAGTGGAATACCTTGAGAATCGGAGTCAATAGTTAAGTTTACCAACTCCATAGCCCTGGTTGTGACTAGTGATGGGAATTGTGACACAAACTTGACACTGCAATGTGAAAGTTGCTGGGCCAAGTCGCCGTGACTGTGTTGCAGTTAGTATTTAATTTCAGTTTAAACGTTTTTGAGAGTATTGATATACTTTCACTAGGGTGCTTTTGCGCTTGGGACTTTGAGCTTTTTCTTACAATAAAGGGAATTTTAAACTTGAAATGTTATATTTTAAGTTTCTGAATTGTATAGTGACGGTCTCAACATAATTTTTAAATAAATAAATAATAAGTCTAATAAAAGAGTACAGGGAGGAAGTCTGAACATATTACATTTTATATGTATTTTTCCTATACACATTGTTAACAAGATGACTTTTATCTGGTACCTGTGAACTTACTTCTGAAGCAGTTACAGTACTGTCTTCTGTTAGTTTGTCAAGAAATTGTTAATAAAAAATGAGGGCTTGGAAACATTTTGTTTTCTTATAGTAAACATAACTAAAACATTACTTGTTATGTAAATCAGCATATTTTGTAATTTTATGTTATTTTTTCCCAAATATATTATAATTGTGAATGTTACAAATCAAAACCATTAGAACATCACATCTTTCAAAATTGATACCTATATTTTTGAGATGTATATCTTCCCCCAACGAGCTGTCCTTTATAATTTTCTCTTGAATATATGAAAAAGATTTAAAAAATTCAGTTGTACTACAATATCGTACTTCAAAAAATTTCACGTATTCTTTAAATTCAAAACATTTCAGTTCATGTCTCATCATTATCTGAATTTACAATGTATCAGTTATTTTTTTATAAATAACCAGCAGCAATTGTTTTGCGTGTAGCAACGATCAGTGACAACAGCTATGTTTCCTGAGTTAGCTCGCATCAATGAAACTGCTCGAGTCTTTGTCACAGCTAGGCCACGTGTGGTGAATGACAGATCACGTGTCACAGCAGGCAGAGAAGAAGTGACAGGCTACTACTACGTCGCGAGTCATGGCAAGGATCGAAGTAGTTGTTCACTGGTGTGTTGCGGTTACGTATTGCAGTGAAAGTACATCACTCATAGAGAAGGGAGGAGCAATCTGGTAATGCTTGTGTCGCATCTAAACTATGATGAGCCACTTTTCAGTTCTACAACTAAATGTTTAATAGACTGTTGGTTGTTTTCTTGGATGTTAGGTCACTAATAGCAAGCATAATTATGTTGATTCTCCTAAGTAATTTTTTTGCAAAGTGAAAATGTATACAATCAGGCGGTTGGTGGTACTGCACTCCTATTAACTTTGTTTTGAAAAACGGTAAAGAAACATATTTTATCATGCAAAGGCAATACCAGTATCCTGAAGAATTTTGATTTACAGAAGTATTCATTGCCATAACCTATTTTTGAACTAACTTGTCCAACAATGAATGATGCTTTTTTTTACTTTGTTCTCATCTACTGATTTTTGTGTTAATAGCAGATTAAATAAATGAGTTTTAAAAAAATTTGCTTATGCTAATGTATATTCAATGAAAATAAAATAATGTGTAGTAGGTTGCAGATACAGAAACTTAAGGTATGGGCACAGGTAACAGATAGTGACACAAGTGGCTCTATGTATTAATACGATGCTGCAGGAACCCGATGTGGCTCTTGCCAGCCCGACCTCACTTATTTCAATCATTATAGCTGAAGTGACAAAAGACGCGCCTGTTGCCATGACCGTAAATATTCCCCATCCCTAGTTATGACAGTCCGTTGCTCAGATACTGGTGCCTGCTGCTTGCTCTTGCTGGAAGATGGGTTCTTAAAGGAGTGTAGTTTGACCCTTTGACCTGCTACGTAGCTTGCGTATTGTAGCTTGCTGGTGTACTTTCTGCAGGATAACTTGTGAGAATGTGGATCCTCCCCATGTCTGCATATTGTGGCTTGGTTGCAGGCCATGCTTGCTTGTTTGCTCAATTTATGAGGACTGCCACTATTTATTGCTTGCATCTTTTGAGATCTGTGTGATGTTCAAGTACTTCCTAGTGTTTTGCTAGGCTCCCTGCACAAGAACTGAGATACGTGGTGTCAGTGCTCCTAATTAATTTTATCCATAACCATGGATGTAAGTTGCCAATGTGTGACTGTTATTTCTCTGTGTAATTATTTAGCCTTGCCACTGTAACCCCTGAACCGTTCTGACTCGTTTATTTGAATTTGTCTCATCTTGATTCTAGCTGGTGACCATCAACTACAGAACAACACAATTTTTTCATCCTGTTTTAAACCTACCAATGTTGGCATAGTGTACAAGGTTTTGTTTATACACCCAGTGTATGTTAATTATGTTTTCAATTCCTGGAAATTTTGTAAGGCTGGTATAAAATTATGAAGAGCTGTCGATCAAAGAGGATGGAAAACATGTTTTGTGGCATCATAAACGTTTATGGTAAGTAATTTAATTTGGCATTGGTAGAGTTACAATGTTATGGCGAAAAGATGTTTGCACCAATCTGTTTCAGTGACTTATGTGCGCATCTGCACCTCTGCTTCATGGTCAGTGATTGGATGTTTTAACTGTCATTTATCTTGGGTTTCTACTAGCAAATCACAGACGTATGATGTCACAATTGCCTTGTTCTTATTGGTGCAGTCAAATGAGAAACATTCCTGAACAAAGACACGCTGCCAATAACCATGAAGCATGGCTGTTGATGTGCACGTAAGACATAGAAACAAAGTGATGCAAAAATCTTTTCGCGACAAAATCGTGGCTCTGAAAGGGGTGACTGTTGAACTACATTGCAGTGGATTAGAAGTATGTGTTACAGTATGTGATCAAATTTTTAAATTGGTTCCGTGTTTACAATCCACTAGAAGAAAACACATTAAAGGAAGGATTGTGTAATATTATTAAAAGAACTACGTACGTATTTCCAAACCCTCCAGCATGTGAATCCTTGTGAAAGATGCTAACAATTATGTAGTGTAACTTACAGGCCAGTTCAATTTGTAAGGGTCCGCGGTGGCCGAGAGGTTAGACCTCTCGTCTCCCACCAAGGCGATCCGGGTTAGATTCTCAGCGGGGTCGGTCCCCATTTTCGCATGTGGGAATTGTGCTGGACGATGCCGCTGGTTGGCTGGTTTTCTGGGAGATCTACCGTTTCCCCACCCATTCGTTCCAGCGCTGCTCCATACTCACATCATGTCACCCCCCACCAGCGCAAAAGACCTCGATGTTAAGCGCTGACCAAAATCTCTCACTCACTCAACTTGTAAGGGAAGTATCAACCCTTAAAATTCAAGTTCTAAATTTGTATTTTTTTAAAATATCATAAGTGGTGTTGATTAAAACCACAATGTTTTGAACATTAGAATTAGTGATAGCTAAATAATATGAGAAAAAAAATGTCAGTGTCGCAATCTTCCTCCAACATAAAATACATAGGGGTGACAACCCTTCAATTGCTTACAACTTTTTTTGTGGTCATGAGATATGGCCAAGTGATGAAATTGTTGTATCCAGTATGTTTTTAGGAAACAAAAAGATGCTCTTTGTGCAAGTGTCCAGAATCTGCAGTTCCCTTGCAAAACGGAGTCTTTTCTTAAATTTGTGAGCGAAGAAAGTATTTCATAAATTGATAAAAAATACGTTTTGATAAATTGTTTACCTTAGCGGAAAGGAAGTGGGCGGAGTTTAGTCCGACCGCCGTAACATCAGCGCCAATAAAACACAATATTCTCGGTAACTTGGTGAACTACAGTCAAACATCAAGGGGGTCAAATATCCAGGCGAGTGTCCAGACCTGTTCTTCTACGGCCGTGGCAGTGACGTAAGAATTCTTGAAATGGAAGGCAATACCAATTACACCTTCTCTGTCTCGTTACACTTGTGTTTTAGTTGATGTGATTACCACCCTCGTCTATGAATTAATGTTTCCATCCAGGCATTTTTACTTTCCCGCTAACATCTTTGTGTGGGTTTTTAAAGGAAACTTTAGGTTATGGACACTTGCACCAGAGGACATTTTTTTTGTCAGTAAGACGTACTGGATTCAATGAACACATCAAATGGCTGTATCACATGATGACAAGGGAAAGAGTATGCATGTAGATGGTCGTTGTCTCTATGTTTTATATTTTGACAATTTTAATTTAATTTTTTCTGTAAGTTTTACATCTTGATAGCACTAAGCTATGTTAAAAACTTCGTAGATTTATTCAGTGCCATTTTCAATATTTTTAAAAAATACAAATATAAAACAAAAATTTCAAGGACAGACATCTCCGTTGCGAGTTGAGCAGTAATCATATAAATACTTTACCCAAATGATTTATGGTTCTTCTCTTTGCTGTATATTTTACATCAGTGACATGAGAGGTTTTGTCATTTATGTAAAAGTCCTATTTTATCAACAGAAAAATTGCACTAGAGCACTAAGCATTCCTTTTCTTTTGTTTTTATGTTGGCAGCCATATATATGGTGGAGCACAGGCCAGTGGGACCGCTACCCAGGCAGCCTGTATGTGACAGTGAAGGGAATCCATCCACCAGATAATCTGCAGCCTGCATTGCGTTCCCGCAGTGCTTTACAAAGTGAACACAGCTCATGTCATATCAATATTGAGCCAGAAGCTGAACATGAGTTGGAATCCTCAGCTGCTACCTCACTGCCAGCTGGTGTAAGTCTGTTCAAAACATATTACAGCTGTTCTGCTTATTTCCCAGGTATTACATATAATCTTTCATAATCACTTTAAAGTACAAATACATATTTGTACAAATACATATTTGTACAAATACATATTTGAATCATTTTAGAACTTAGTACAGTACAAGTTAAGTTAACTAAAATAGTTTGCTTACAGTTTAATTCATGTGAATATAAACTTATGAAATGACTATTACATCCATGGGCAGATCCAGGGGGGTTGGCCCAGAGAGCCCGCCCCCCACCTTTTTTCCATAACTCTTAAAGTAGAGGTTATCTATGAAATGTTAGAGTTACTTAAAGTGATATATTCAAATTTTTGGCTAGGAAACTGCTTAAATAGTACCATTTTGCACCTTAAAGAGTGCTGTCTACCTGCGCATGAGAGGCTCATAGTCATAAGCAATGGAGCTGTAAGGTCGACCTTGAAGCGCGCATAAAATGCAGCATCGCCTCAACAAGCCAAGCGCTAAACTAGTGTGCAAGGTTCACACCAAACAGTTTTTACTGTGGGACACTAAGCTGTGACCATACAGTTTATTTGTGGAAAATCTGCAACTAAGTTCAGTGCTGGTCGCAATCTGAGTCTCTCATACATCCGGTTAGTACATTTTGAAGTACATGTAAGTCTGAAAATGCCATTTTTAGCCATGTTAGTGGGCTTAGAAATAGTGTTTTTAATGAGCGTGGCATATTAACAATGAGGTTCCGACCTTGTCTGAAGTTTGTTTTCTTTTCGTATGTTGGCACAATGGGCAGACGTGGAATATTTTTGTAGAAAAAAACCTGTTTACGAACACGCTGCAACGCGTTTAAAGCGTGGGGTAGGTGGCCGCCTTAAAATTCAAAATTTTTCTGCCGGAGAACCTCTTCGACTCCCCTCACCCCCCTCCCCCTCCCTTGGCTTGGGCTGTGGGTACGCTACTTTTCAAGGGGGATTAGTACATGCCATCTTTGAATTCTTCATTTTCCGCTGCAAGTTTCATACAATGAGATTTATTAAAATTTCCCATCTGGCACAGCACAGACATACCTTACGCATTACCAAATTGTCACACCTCCAGTACCTTCCTTTGTTTTTGACTAGTAACCTTCCGGAGGAAGAAAGCCATTTTTTCTACGTATTTACACAGGTACAGGGTATAATCTGCTATAGTAGTCATGCAATGCCTATACAATTTAAGAAACTATTCCGTCTGCCGTGTCAAGGCATAAAACATAGAAAATAATTTGTAGGCCAAATCAAATGCAAGTGTTCCTCCATTCCAAAATGGCAGGTGCTGATTTTAAGGCACGCTCCCCCTCCCAAAAAAATTGTGTACCGTAATTTTATTTTATAAATTTTGAAGACTGAGTGAGTGACCATAGAAGAATGAAAAAAAAATTTAATGTTCTGTGCACTTGTATTCCATTAAGTTCTGCTGTTCCATATGATTAACATTTTTTATTTTTGTACCTTTGACTATAACAGGGCATAGAACACTGTATTTGACATTTTACATATAGCATGTTTTGAATTATTTTATTAGTGTAGCTTGTGGGATTACAGAAAGATAATTTTTTAAAACAATTTTCTTTATGTGATTCCACAAGACAAATTAATGAAAATATTCTGATGTTATTTTTTAACTGTTTACCAAGTCTAGTGTCAGAAATTAATCTGAATATAATTTTTGAGTAAACACTATTAAGATTGTAGTATCATATTTCTGAATATTTTTGACTGAAAGTGTGTCAGAAGGATTGCACAGTAGTCGTGTTTATTAATTTATGTATGGGGTACATATTTTTAATTATTGGTTATAAAGATTATTTTGAGGATACATATTACAAATTAAAATAAGTTTCTGTGTTATTTAGTACTGCTTATTCCTTGCTGTGATAGTAAAGTACCACGGGCACTAACAATTGAATTAGGTACTTGAAAACTACCTATTTTAACACAATTACACCAAATAAAGTGACTGAATTCAAAGTGCTGATTCCAGTCCCAGCCACTTGCTGTAATTTTATTCTGTTTTTCTGAAGATTTGGTTGTGTAAAACATGTGAATGCATACATGGAAATGTGAATAATTTCTAATTACATAATGATTAAAAAAAATTAAAGGCAAATGTTGATGGGAGATAACAGTGGTCCATAACTGAATTTATGACAGTAAGATTTAGATGGTTGTGGTGCAATGTTGACTACAAACACATATTGTTTTGTCACTGTGTATTGTGCTACAAACAGTTTCAGGTAGGCACTCAATACTGATAGAAGTTATAGCAAATATATTATTTTTGTCTCCTCTTCTTTATCTCTCCATCTCTTTGAGGTTTAAAAAGTGAAAGTGACATAGGTTGAGAGTCTATGCCAGGAAAATAAGCACACGAAAAAGTAAAATGAAGACACTCCTTTCTAGGTTTATTGTGTGGCTTCCATGGCGGGGGTTGTAGGTTCAACCTCAGTAAGGTGCACTGCAGGAATAGTGGGGTTTTTCACCTTACCCCTATTCCCCCAACCACTTTACCAATTTACCTTTGGAGTAGATTTTTCGTAGCTTCTAGTCAAGAACAGCTTACTTTTGTTGACATTAATTCACTATTATTTTATCTTTACTTTGTAGTACATTATTGGCTGAATCAGCATTGCTACAAATACACGTGGTATAACTTATTTGTGTGGGATGTTCACAGTAAAATGAGCTCTTTTGGTGTACTGATTGTTATTTTCCTTTCATACAATTTGTATCTTTGTTCTGGTTTTAAGAACCGTATGTACTTAGTAGTGTAAGCAATAAATACTATATATAGTTTTCAGTGTGCTCAGAAGTAACCACTTGAGGTCACAATAAATGTAGGTATTATGTGTATTATTAATTTAATTAATATCACTTATTCATATTTATGAAAACTGAACAAAACAAATATGAATTTTCAATGAATTTAGAAATTTTTGTTAACTTTTTGAGTGTACTATTTACATACATTTAATTTGTGCTACAGTATTATGAGCCAGCATTTAATACTTTTGGTAAGTCTTTTTCAGTGTGTTAATGGCTTGGTTTGTTGTGTCAATTGGTTTTATGTGTAATTTCTTGTAATGTTTATATGTTATTATTATTCTTTATTTTCTTCTTTTATTTTTATGGTGTGTGTGTTTATTTTTCAGTACTGTTCGTTCAAGGTTCTAAAGACTGTTGCCTAGTACTTAAATCATAAATAAATACAGTAAATAAAAACAGTAGTTATTAAAAAGGTTATGTCCAGAAGTGCTTACTTTGCTGTAATATCCTATAGTAACTGGGATGATAAAGCACTGTATTGTTGATGGAGAACATCAAAGACATTATGATGATGGAGTTATGTCTGTGTGCCAAAAATAATTTCTGCAGTATAGCAGCCCATCAATGTAAATAGTGCCAACAAGCTTAAAAACTAAATATTCATCAGAGTTTTCAGGCAATTATTTATGCTTAGTGATGCATGCTGAAAATTTATTTGTTTTACAGGAGGCTGTGCTTCATTCTACTGGCTTAAATTGGTCCAAGTTGCCCTCTCAGTTGTGCAAGGTGCCGAATGAACGAGCATTTTCCTTTGCAACGTCGTCAAGAGGATGCTTTGCTGTCAAGTTCAGTTCATCTGGACTTTTTCTGGCATGTGCCTTTGTGTCGCAAGATGATTACACCATAGTTGTCTTAACTGTAAGTCTGAAATGTGATACATATGGGACAGTAAGTGCTATACGATCAGGAACAGTTACGAAATTAAGTCTAACGTTGCCCGACAAAAAATTTAAATCCTTTAAAAATATATAGAAATACATTTTTTTCACAACTTGTAGTTTTTCAATTGGATAATCTGCTAGGTATGTGTTGTCTGTATTAGTGTACTTAAAATTGGGTGACATTCTGATTTAGGCAGTACTACATAGTTGTACACTTGCCGCACAGTCAGGAGAACCTGAGTTGGATTTCTGTTTTCCTTGGTTTTTGAACATTACTCCAGACAAGTGGTAAGATAGTTCCTAATACATTCCTTTGCCAATTCCTGTTCCCTTTACTCCATGCACCTGAAGCAAGACTATGAATCTGTTTGAGGGAACGTAACACACTCGGGTAAACACATAAAAAAGAGTGATGGTGGTGAAATGTGGAACAGCAGATGAGATAGAGGTCGGGAAGAGTTTTGACAAAAATATGAAATTTTGACAAGCAGGTTGTATTTCATGAGAAGCTATTTTGTGCCCCCCCCCCTTTTTTTTTTTTTTTTTTTTAATTGTGAAGGTCTTCATTTGTGATATACATTACATTCCTATCTGTAATGACATTTGATTATGTACTTTTTATTATGTACTCGCCATTCTACCCTTTACCTCTGTTTGCATTTTTGCACCCCATTCCCTAAATTATTTTTGCAGAAACCTTCATGGTGTCATGCACAAATACGTAATTACCAAAATTTTTTTGTATCTCCCGTTCTGCCCCTCTATACCAGAGCCAGATCTACAAATCTGATGAGGGGGCAAAAGTGATTTTTGGAATTCGTTTCATCCCACCTTAATTTGTTCACAATTTTTAAGTTCAGCACTAATTCGTACCTGCAGGATCTGCCACTCCTTCAAACTGCTGCTTGGGGCATGTGCACCTTTTTCCGCCCCGCTCCTAGATCCTCTCCTGCCTTCTATTACGTTTCACTCCCCGCTTCCCTCCCCAGAATACTTTTCGGCATGTGCATGACAACTCAGCAAAGTTTTTTTTCACTTTGTTTTGTGGGTATCACGTTCTGCCCATCTACTCCATTCCCACTTCTGCGAAAAGTTATTATTTTTTGGCAGAAACCTTCGTGGGTGCACACACAACTCTCAAAAGTTTTATCGCAATCTGATGAATGGTATAGGAATACATAGAAGATGAATGAACAAAAAGAAACATTAATTTAAAATATGTAGTTGATTTAAGATTGTGTATAGCACTAGAAAACATTGTCTGCATTATGCTACTCTGAAAAATGTTTTCTACAATATTTATTCATTAAATACAATTGTGATTAGTAACAGCTATCGCTAAGTTCTTACGAATACCTGTGAAGTAACTTCTATATATTATAGGTTTCTGCACGTCAGCTCTTAAGTATATGCAGTGCACTCCTTCTATGTTTCGTTCCGAACAGTTTGTACATGATTTGAGATAGAATGTCAACAATTTCATATGCAAAACATCTATATTAAAAGTCTTTATGTAGACACAATATTGTAGCAGTGGCAAGCAACTGCAAATGTCTTAAAAACATTTGCACATAATCTCTGCAAATGTTGTACACGTGAAGTAGGCCTATGCATATTTTCAGTCCCCATATGTTGAATACAATATATGACTAAATATTCCAGAAACTATAAATATTTCTTAATAAATCCTTAAATTAACAAAACTAAATTTGTATGTGTTTGTCCATTCTAAAGCAGTAACTTATAATTCACAGTTCGTTTCATCAGCTAGGTTACTACATGTTCAATTATAATTTTAAAATACATAAATTAATGTTTGCCATTTCTTCCACCGCTTATTCGAAAAACAAAACTGTTGCTTTTGCCACTAATAAAACAGAAGATACAAACATTTAAATTAATCTCCAACTACTCTCAAGGAATAGTATGTACTAATACCTGGCTGTCATAATATAACAGTACACAGAATATCTGTAACATGATATAATTTAACAATTTTGTGTGTGCGCTTGTGCATGTGTGCCCTTGTGTGTGCATGCGTGTGCCTGCGCGTGCGCTATTCTGATACTTCTTTGTCTGTGATAAAATTAACATATTTCTCCTTGTGTAACGTACAGTCTGATGAATAAACCTATTTTAGTTACAACATTCACTTATGCTATCTGTTGAAGAAACTGAACTGTGTGGTGCTGATCACAATGGCCAGCTAAAGATGGGAAACATCTAATCTCGTTAGGCACATTGCTTGATGTTTGCTGTTGAAGCTAAGGTCTGAACTTGAACATGCCTTGGAGCATGGAGCAGCAGCGCAGCAGTCGGCTCACTCCCCCTGTGTAGAGCACCCCAAGTGACAATGGCTTGGGAATGTAAAGAAGGGAGGCAGACAGCGGCAGTGAGTACACTGGGAGAAGGAGTAGGGAAACAGCCTTCTGGCTGTTGACAGGCATTTGTTTGTTGGTTACGACAAGGGCATGTATCACCAGAACTAGGTGACGTTTGCACATACGCAGGTATTCATGTATCAATCGGAATAAAGGTCATTCACACTCTTATGTTGTCTTCATTTGTTACCAATCATAATCTGATGTATGTCGGCATCAACTTTTCGCTTGTAAGTTAAATTATGCAGTTGGTAGGAACCTACATACTGTGATAAAAATATGTTTATTGATTATATAAAATACAAATTATCAACTTCAATTAATTTTGTTTCAGTTTTATTGTATTTAAATAGGAAAACACACGTAACTACATTCAGTAATTCGCTGCCAACCATACAAGTAATAAGGCAAACATTGTTGGTGTTTAATTACTATACACTGTATTAAGGAGATTGTTTTCAAAGGTAAAATATTTAGTGCACAGATAATCCCGAAGGGGCTTTAAATAATGTACTTAGCACTGTACTGTAAATAACATGTCTAGCACTTTCTATTCATTGTTACATTTCATCATTTGTTTTCTACATGTTATTTTTGCTCTTGTTGGTATTGATGAAATTCTGCTATACTCTGAATGCAACTACTGTACAGTGTTAGACAATTTTTATATAGGTTTATTGGTTGTCCAGATTCCTGAAGGACGGGAGTTTGTGAAGCTTGCAGGTCATCAAGGGCTTGTTTATGATCTACACTGGTCTCACAACAGTGCTCTTTTGCTGTCTGCATCAGCAGACTGCACAGTTTGCATCTGGGATATATGCAACAAGAAGCTGCAGCCCATACATGTAAGAAGATGTAATGTATTAACCCTACTAACTAATATCGTTGTATCAATATAAACAAAATTGTTGAATTGCTGAGGAAAGTAGTTCAAGTTTAAAAAAATTCCTGAAAATCAAATTAATTTTCAGTACAATTGATTGATAGAATGAATTACCTATACAAAAGTCATAAAAATGTCAGTTAAATGTTCTTAGTGGGAAGGGTTGAGGTTACTGAGTAGGATAGAATTTTTCTGTCAGTGCTGTTTTTTTAGTCTTAAGGGGCCTCCCTAAATAGGTTACGTTTGTGTGTGTGAAGCAAGAGCAGTAAGGTTGCAGTTAACTGATGTAGTGCATTATCGCCTCTCTGCACAAGTTACTCAGCTGGCGTGCACTGTTTCACCATTATACTTTTTCCTACGGGACTTTAAGCAGTGACTACTACATTATTTTATTTGTGGGCAGCATAGTTCAAAGTCTAATGTTTGTTTCCATTGTTGTGTTTTTTGAATCCAGTTGTTATTCTTCCAGATATGGCAGTCTGGAAAACCTTTTTTTGGCCATTTTCAGGGGCCCGAAAATTATGTTTCTAATAAATGTTCTGAATTTTTAAAACTACATATAGCGACAAAGTTTGAAGAGTGTGTTCTTTTAGTAGATACACAGGTACAACGCGCGTTAAATATTTTTGTTAAAAAAAGAGGATAGCAGTAACTTGCTGCAACACACTTGAAGTGTAGGTAAGGAGGCCCCTTATACCATGGTGACTGTATTGGCAGGCCTACTGCGTTTTGGTTTTCAGCATAATTAATTTTGCAATCCCAGCTTGCTTCATGCATGTTCAGTAGTCAACCATAAAGACGCCTGAACAATGAAATAGCCAAGGAAGAAATATATATTTTTAAGTATCATGCCACATTGTGCAATACATACAACTTAAATGATATTGAGCATTGCAGGATGCTTTACAAATTATTTAGTTAATCTGTTTTTCATAAAAAATATTTTGCACCAATGATTTAAATATTTGTGCATGTGCACATACTGTACTGCCTATAGTAATGTATGTCTAAATCTTAAATTTTAAATAAAATGTTTGTTGAGAAAGTAGGAAGAGTTGTATACTTAATGTGGTATTTTACAGCTATGTGTATTGTGTTTTAAGCAATTTAGCAAGTCACTAAAGAAATTATCTTTCAAGTTATGATTGCTGAAAGTCAGAATTAAAAGTAATATTAGGATATTGCTTCACTTATTTTCCAATGTGTGTTTACATCACGGAAACATCTTTGGTATCAAAAAACTTGTTTCAAATCAGCCACTGAAGTAGATCTTTCTACACAATACTATTCTCAAAATTATCTGACAGTGTTAAAATGGCAATTAACAAGCAAATAACACTCAGCTGCATGTAGTGATGATTAAGGATTATTAATGAAAAATTGTAACCTAACATATTGAAAATAGAGGATCACATTTACCTAAGAGACATCTATCTCCATACCTAAGAGACATCTATCTCCATTTTGTGTGGCTGTATGTAGGTATAGTGGAGAAAAAAGAAGGAGAGGAAAGTACCGTCGCTAATCCAGTCATGAGGAGGGGAATATGTATTTTTCATTAGTCGTTATTTTACTGCAAGCCCAAGTGTTTGCATGGGACCGCCCTGCACCTGGTTGAACTCTTTCCACATGTTGGTTGAATTTATTTTCTGCACATCTAGTCAGTGATGGTAAGCTCTCATCATGTTTATAACCATGTAATTAAGCAAAACTTTTTGGGCATAACATTGTTGCAGTGCTGTGTTTCTCCAGAAAAACAAGAGGGAGACAAGAACAACAATTAAAAAAAAACAAGAGGAGTGTGGCTGTAGTCAACACATGCATACACAAGAATAAAGCACAAAAAAAAATCCCATAAACGATAATGTGAGGTAATAAGAATAAATAAAAAATAAATATTCATAATGAATAACCAGGCAACAATCAAACCGAGTCCCGATTGCCCTCATTGTAGTTTAGTGTAATAATATGAAAATTAGACCTGAAAAAGAATTTTATAATTACATATGTCTGAAATAAAATGATGGAACTACAGATGCTTGGATATAATTTTCTCAATCACCCAAAGAAGAATGAGTGCTGAAGCCCATTTTTGTTTTCCTCTTTAAACACATTCAGTAGGATAAAAAGTCAAATGTGTCATCTATAAGTATTGGTTCCTGAAGAGAAGGCATGAGATGAGAAGAAAGAAAGAAAGAAACAAAAGGAAAAAAAGAGGGAAGAAACTAGTCTCAGATCAGTTATTTTTGGAGATAATGGTATCTGCACAAACAATTCTTTTCCAGGCAAACATTTCTAGTGACTCCCTTTAAGGTGGGCTCAAATAAAAATGTATGTAGAACTGTTCCAGTAGTGTTGTTAGTCAATGCTGGCAATGTCCAAATAAGTAGCTATAAATAGCTATGGGAAGATAAGCTGCGGTTAATGCAGGATTGTGCTCGAACAATGCAGTGGTGAGGATGTGAAGGGAGGACATTGACCCACACAAAGGAGGTCACAATAACCTCTTTGCTTGCACCTGGCCCCTTCAGCACCTGTTGGCCACATTCTGCCAAGGAGGAGCAGAAGTTCACTGCCTTCCAGCTGCACCTCAAACTCCGCAGTTCACTGTGTAGCTGTATACATGTTTCAGTTACGCCTCATACCAACAGTGATGAGATGAATGAGGGTAAAAAATTAATAAGTAAATTTAAATTAACTAAAAATATTGCAGTCTACTTATATGAAAAAATATGTTTGTGAATAATATTTAACAAATACTAGAGAGCCGCATCTCAGAATTTGATTGAAGTTATACACACCCCTTCATCAATTGTATTGTGGTGACACTTGTATAGTCTGTTCAGTACATATAAATTTGCCTGGTTTTGACATTTCAGTTCTGAGATGAATGTCTGCAAATAGGGTTACAGAGACCCTGTTTTTCCTAAAAGTCACAGTGGTTTATATGCTAACACAATGTACCTGCCACTGCTGCCAGACATCTTTTTTAGAAGAGAAATGTCAAAACCAAGCAAACTTTTACTATACTGTGCAACGTGCAAACACTTATGTTTGAGCAATCTATGTAGCTTAAAGTGTTTGTTGCAATGTGTGTTACAGATGCTTCCACATCCGTCTTTTGTGTATTGTGCTCAGTTCCATCCAACTAACAGTTCTATTGTCATCAGTGGTTGCTGTGACTCAGTGGTACGTGTGTGGCTCAAGTCTAAAAAAACTAAACAGTATGAGGTAAGTAGTATATGTTTCTTTGGTTTGTTAAGAATTTCAAATTCATATTCACACACTGGTGCTGAATCTTGCCCATTGTAGGGCACAGTACAATAAATCCTTGATTTAATGGAACTCCATACAGCAGACTTCACTTTTAAGCAGGACTGGCAACAAAGGTAGAGGGGAGAGGTCAGAGGGTACAGCTGTAGGTAAAGCTAAAAGAAGCCCCACTGTCCTGTAGTTACACACATAAATTTGTTAGTGGACAGCAGAGAAAGGTGCCCAGAAAATCCTACATTTCCCAGGTCCCAAAATTTCTGTAGTGAGCCCTGCATTTATGACGCATTTGGAATTTGATATTGTTTTGTGATTTATAAACTTTTAACGCTTAGTACCACAAGTACTGCATTTACTTGTCACAACCGGAATAAAATATTTTTTATTTACTGTACTAGCATGAGCCTCATTCTTATTTGACTAAATATGTGTCGGTAAAAATGCAATAAAGTCTGGAGGACAATTTTAAATGAAGTTACGGTATAACTGTATCACGTTGTAAAGGAAAAATAGCGCACATTATATAGTGATGGAAAAACACCCTGAAGAGTGTATCATTCAGATGCACTTTTTTTTCAGACCTTAAAAACTTCAAGAGAATGCTTACACTTTGGTTATATTTCCACAAGAAACATGCCAAGAGTTTTTTAAAAAATTAAAATTTGATGGACTTTTACAATGTTGTACTGTAGTGCTGTTACAGTTTTAGCCAAATTTCTGCCTTGAGTGTTTGATTTATATTGTGACATGGCAGCACTTAACCTTCAATCTGGCTCACTGCACCATTATAGGTATGTGCCGGGACTCTACACACAACTTGCTGACTGGTGGCCAATTGTAACCTGTATAAGTGGCTGGTTGATACTCTTCAGTACCTGCAAATAAATGACTCGACTCGCCATCTTGTTGTGACTGAATTTATTTAATACTTTAAAATTTGTTCTTATATGCTGAGACAAACAGTTTAGCTAGTACAGAATGTTAACAATAGTAACTCACTTTTCCATGTAACGCTCAAATTTGTAACCGACGCTCCCAGGAGAGAACAGCTTAGAACAGTAACAAATTTTTCTGAAATCTCAATGGAAGGTCCACATCGCTCCAGTCGCACACAAATTCTTATAAAAAACCGGAGAAACTATTAACTAAGTACAGAAATGCCCAATAATTACACTTTGTCCATATTCCACCATCCTGCTGAGTAACACCGGTCAATGGCTCGGCGACGAAAGGAATATTAAAAATTATATGAAACAAGTTCCCATGTCCGTAGCACCACCTCTACCACACTCGCCAGACGCTCTGCCCCGCTTAACCATCTTCCTTTGAGTCCGAGCACAATGTTAACTATAGCCGACCCCTGCGACACTTTCTCTCTCCCTGGAGCACCTCTGGAGGCCACTTAGTGCACCAAGGTAAAAATTTTATCTAAAACTAAAACTAAGAAGTTGAATGTAATGAAAAATTGCAATGTCAATACTCATAAGCCACATCTCAGGTCAAAATATCTCTTTCTGAAACATAATTAAGTTAAATAATTTCAAACGGCATGTCTTTTGATTGGCCCACGCTGGCCTACACAAACATATCACTGTCTTTCTCGCACACTCAACTTGCAGCCGTGCACGTGCGCTTCAATGAAAAGTAATAATATGTAGTAGAAAAACGGTTACAATATAAATTTAGCTCTTGCAGGAACTGGGTAAGCACACCTGTGCTGTTATACACAACTGTACAACAATACACACAGACTAAAGTTAAAATACAATATTAATTAAAATTATTTAAACTGCCTTAAATGGTGATATTCAAATCAAAATAAAAGGCACAAAGTAACCTCATCCTAAAGTAACCAAATTAAACATTAAATAGAATAATTTCCATACTGATACAGGTAAAGACCAAACATTACCCTTCTAAACTTCTGTCAACAACTAAGTTTGTAAAGAAATAAAGTTTGAATAGTTCTTAACATACCATGTATTCATGAGACTGTCCCCGAGGCATCACTTACTTCCCTGTACTGTATCTTCCCAGAGCCTTTCTTGTGTCCTCATCGCCTCACTATTGCTGTCCAACTGAAAAACCTCTAGACAACACACACTAGGTCGCTTACTAATTGGGTGGATGAATATACCGGAATCCACATTATAATTTGCACAAAGTTTAAGACATCAAATTTTACATCACAAAGCTACCGATAAATATAATTAATGTTTACAACTGACAGAACAAACAAATCACATTACTATTTTAATCGGGGCATTTTTTGCATCCAGATGGAAAAATAGGTCCGTGGACAAATACCAGTGTATTCACGTGAAATGAAGTAAAGCACAATGCTTTACCACCCACGTTGTTACAATTCTAAGACCACTGACCTGGTCGCATGCGTGCACATGCCTCGAACGTACCTTCTAGGACTATACTTCAAACTGTAGTAACACTGCAGGCCTAATGTGGATCGATCCATTTAAAGAAATTTTTAAAAATGTAATGTAACAGTGTGTTGGGGGAAAGAATCTCATGTCTTTATTTTATTGTTATACATTAATTTTACTATAAATATAATTATAGTCACATGGCTTAATTAATGGCGATGGCATCACATCTTTGTTTAAACGAGGATACCCAATCTATGCCATATTTGGTTGTGTGGTAGAGGTAGCAAGTTGTTTTGTGTATATATTTTTTTAACTCGGCTCTGTTAGAAAGTGTTTTGTAGCCTGGAAAACCATTGGCTGGCACTGTAATTGTTTTTCAGTGTTGGTGAACGATGGGGGGCATGTAAGACTGACTTGTATGCTTTATTACGCAACGAGCAAGGGTCAAGCTTGTAATCGGCTAGCTGAGAAATGCACAGCAGCAGTCATAGGGTTGGGCCTACAAACTATTGCCAAGTATGAGAAAACCTTGCGCCATGACTGAGGATGGATGTGTAGTGCACTCAGACTTTAGCCCAGACTTACTATGAAAGAGTAGGGAGTGCAGATTTACCATGTGCGAAAAGCACTCATGCCTCAACCCTCTTTCAAATGTAAATGTTTTGTAGACTTTTTCGGATCTAAACTTATTCCTAATAAATTTGTTTCTCTTCACATGTGTAGAACTTTGGGGGTGCGGGATATTAAGGTACATCCCTCTTCGTAAATGTAACCGCAATATAAATTGGTGTGCTGTATTGATGTTTATTCATTCCAGAACTAATATATTTACAGTTTTGTTGTTTTGCTACGAGACTTTTTCCTCATCAGTGTACTGGTAACTGGAGGAATATTTACTTTTTTGTAAGTTTCATTGTGAACTATTGGGAATAAAAGTTGGGGCAGAGAACAAAGACAAATTTGAATTGGCTGACATGTTAGCTGCAGCTAAGAGTAGAATTGCAGTTCATCATAACAGATCAGGCTTGCAAGTGCATGGCCGAAGGGTCTGTTACAACGTGGCTTCTGTTGCGGGGCCAGAGTTATTTTGAGAGAGAGAACACACCAAAGTTATTCTGTTATTAATTCACTTCCAAGAGGAAAATAAAAAAATAAAAAAAAATAAAAAATACTACCACCGGTACCTCTACTACTTTAATACTTTGATCAGTTAGTTAAATTTAATTATTTTTAATATATTTAATTTTAATTTTTCACAAAATATTTAATTTTAATTCTGCAACTAGTGTCCCCAATTATCATCGTGGATCCTGCATTATAAATCCTCAATATAGTACCTCATATTTCATCATCAATATTGAACAAATATTATATTAATTAGATACTCATAAAAAGAATTATTAAAACAAGTGTTTCCATTAATGATAAACTCAGTGTACATGACTCAAGGTATGATTTAGAAAGGGGGGAGACGCCACGTGCCTGTGCACATCACAGTGCCCATCAGAGGAGCATGATGTTCTCTGTGTCCTTTCATCTATGCTGCCTAACTCATCATAATTTGTTATTACCATAAAATTTGAATAAATGATTGTCTTACTCTGGACTGTAGATTGAAGTCAATTTAGTAACACCTGAACTCCTACATACTTGTATTTACTCTTCACAGATATAAGCATTAATGCTCAGTGTTTTGAATGTAATGATATATCTGTATAGCTAAATAATATTGAGTAGTAAGTAAACTAGAAGGCAGGACATCTCTATCGTAGAGGCCCACTTTCAAACTGGGAGCAGTAGGTGTTTGCCAGTCCCTGAAAGATGACTTTAAAGCAAGCCCTATGTACATATTAGAAAGATTCATAATAGCAAGATGTACAGTTATGAGCTATCGTGTAAGCAAAGTACTCTCTTAGTGCTTAATATTTGTATTAAGTTTGAAGTTTTTTTTTGCAGTTTGTTAATCAAAAAAATATTTTACTGTACAACAGTTTACTGACAATGCGATGGCATGTGACCGTCTCACACTTGTTTTCATCAGTTGATTTTCTTGATTGTCAATTTAAGTAAATGTCTTTATGGTTTGTTTACCTGTTTATGTTACTTTGTTATTATTTCAGTCAGTTATGTCATTGTAGAAGTAGAACAACAATCTTACTTCATCTGGTACTGTTGAACAAGAGGTAGGGTGTGATATAAAATACTAATGATTTCTTGAGCAAGCATGACTGGAATACTTTCCTCTGACTGGCTAACCACTTTTGCCATGCTGTTGCTCTCACAGTCAGCATGCTCTCCTCTGACTTGCTAGCTGAATTGCCGCACAATTGTCACGGTGTCGCACAGTTGAAAATGTGCTTTTTAAGTTTGAAATTTAAATAATTTAAAAGTGAACTGTCAACATGTAAATAAAATTTGAACCTTTTTGTAAAAAAATTTTCCTGTATTAAAAATAGAGTTGTTCCGATACCGATATGTAGTATTGGAATTGGCCGATACAAAGCCTTTTTGTAAAGTATTTGTATCTGGCGTGGTATCGGCCAGATACATTGACATCAGGTTACAAAATGGAAATAGGTGTGTTGATCATTTTTAATGCCTAAATAAAATATCAGCAATTATTTCAGGCAAAAATGTTGGTGCGATAAGATACAGTACAGTAGCTGGCAAAGCAAGCACACACTCACATTTAGTATTCTTCATAGCTGGCCTGGCCGGCCTCACACTGCAACTACACAGCAGTTCTCTGCGCCATATTTAACTGTTAGATATAAAAGTCTCCCTTCAGCAACAGTACGACAATTTGAGAATTGTTATACCAATGCTCTTGTACATTTTCGTGATTACCTTTTTTTTTTCTTTTTAGTTTACCTTAACTGATGGCTAAACTTGTCGCACCACAGTTAAATTTTTGCTATGAATAGAAGAGTTATGCATGTTTGGCAACACTGAATAGTAATGCATATCTTTTGTATCAGTACTACGAAATCTCGCGGCTGCGCTGAAAATTGTTCCGTAAACAGTTCTGCATGATGACAAAAACATGTGATACACAATCAATATAGTTTCGCAGATAAATTACAGTACTCCGACATCACATAGTGTGAACAACGAATCACTCTGTTTTACCGTTACGTACTGTACCGCTGTTTATTTATGAAATTATTCTAGAAAAACAAACACTGTTCTGTTTACTTTGCCTGTTGTGTTTTTGCTAGTGTTTTATTTTTCCAGCAACATTTTGAGATTATGTTCATTATATTGTTCATGTGGCAGGTGGTTTATAGTACTGTATATTAGTGGAAATTTAATGGAATTTCTTATTTTTATAGGCATCGGGGTATCGGTATCGGAAATTATGGTATCAGAACAACTCTAACTAAAAAGTTTGGATTTGTTGTTCATTCAGGAATTTCTTAAAAGTTTTACTGTTGGTATTTGACTTTGTATTTTTTATTAAAAGTATTTACGGTATGCTGTCAGTTCTGAGGTACGAGGAGGTTAAAGGTAAAGGGCACCACCCCGGCGGTGACCCGGCTGACAAGAGCACAAAGCGTTTTAGGACAGTTTGGGTTTAGTGTGGCAGGATTCCACAATAACAAATACTTACTACACTCTTCCTGTATTTATTGGCCAAGTGGGAGACTAGTACATTCGAAATAACACACACTATAGTTAGTTCTACTTTGGGTTTATTACGTATGCACACTTGCACGAGATATACAGTAAAGTCACTATTCATATGCAAACTTTGCAGAGAGACCATTAGAGGACTTGAGATGTAACCTATTAACGTTGTAGTTTAGTTCTGATACTTACAGTATAAATGAAATTACATGTAAGTTCTGGAGAAATATAGTTGAGATGAACCAAACATGTTCGTGAACCAAAATTGCCTAAGCTTGCCACTACATTTGAAGTTGAAGTTCTCATGCCCAATAGCGTGAACACATTGAGGAAAGGTGCATAAGAGAGTAAAGAAATTAAATTACACTATGACCACATTGATACTTAGTCGAAAAGTCTGCTGTCATCAGTATACATCGTGTCTGTAAAAAGTTGCATACAAAATGGGAAGAGTGCATGCTGCTCTCTTTGCGAATGTTGACAATTGCTGCAAGGGAGTGCTTGTGCAGTACCGTGATTTCTGCATAAAACAATAAAACTTAATACACAAATACTTAAAAGTGGTTAATCCTAGGCCTCTACTTACAGTGACATGCTCTGAACATATTACCTTGCTTAGGATTAGTCGTGCATTATTAAGATGTTTAAAAAAACGCTAGAGGGAATTGTGGACCACAGGGTTGCTGCCCTGCAAGTGGTTTTCATATGACTGAGATGCTTGCATGCTGTCTGTAAAAATGACATAACGCTTGGAGTTCAGTAATAAACAAGAGAGGCAATTAGGTAACTGTTACACTGAAGTGGTCATGATCAGCATATCAAGTTTATGTGTTAGAAATTAAATGAAAGGGGTGGCAGAGCCCCTGATTTTCCTCTCTCTGTGGCTAGCGTTAGAGCCCCTATTCACAGCTGTCTAACCCCCCAGCCAATTCCGTCCCTTCTCGACATTTGGGGCACATCGCACTGCATTACACTGGTACTCTCGGGGCAGGAGGGCAAGCTGAAAGGGGCTGTCGTGTAGTTTCTGGTCCTGCATGTCAGGTCTAGGTCTCTGAGCCTAAGGTGGTACAGTGTCAATATACTGTATGTTCTACATACAATTTTGCTGTGTTAATGAAAACAAAATTGTTTTTATTGTACTGCCACTTTACTGTTTATCTTTCCTGGGATGTTTGATATTGTATTCATTGTGAATCTTATTGTGAACATGGGATGTTTGATATTGTATTCATTGTGAATCTCATTGTGAACATTGTGTAAATTTTAGTACCGTATAAAAATGTTTGGAACTTTGGAAACATGAGCATAAGCCGTAAGGGCACTGCTTACCTCGGAGCCCTGGCGTAAGCTAGGATAGGAATTTACATGTTAAATTATTTTCTATGGGGTTCAAAACCTATTGACCCTACATACTATGGTATCACTGAATTTTTGAACCTAAATATACCATTGACTTTGTTTCTTCTCTGTGCAGCCCACATTGATATATTTTAGGCTGTTTTTTCATTACCTGGAGTACTGTGAACAAATCAATATTTTTATTCTCAAATAACACTTGAAGTCACACATACATTTTTCCCTACATTTTTATTTCTTTAGCAATATTCCCCTCTTTTCAATGCAGAAATTTATTTTTGTCTGAATGTGATGATGTGAAAAATAACTGAGCCCTGTTTAGTTTAATTTAACGTGTAAATTCTTATCCATATTCCTACCAGGACTCTGAGATAGGCAGTGCCCATAAGTGGTTGCAGGCAGTATGCGAACAAATACAGTGCAACTTACTTACAGGACACCATTGTCACATGTTAGTTGCATTATGGTCTTTTGGTCCGGTTAATTGTGTTTAAAAATACAGTGCTGTATTCTCTCATGTAGGTCCATTTGGCTAAAATGTAAAATACATTAAATAATGGTACAGTTTAACCTGTCTATAAAGACCTCTGACAATTCCCTAGAATAGGGTATTATGTATAGGAACAGTCTTTGTAAAGGAGTTTAACTTTATAAAACCCCTGTTTTACAACTCCACGGTTCCTGAGGAAAGGGTTGTTGTAATAAAAGGGGTTGTTATAAAGGGGTTTTACTGTAAATACTTTTGGCAGAACCAGTTTCATTTGAAAAAGGAAAATCATCAGCAGTGTCCTACTGTATATTAAAATGCACTTTACACATTATACTTTTTTTATTTAATAATGTTCATATTTTTCCCTGTAATGCATGTTTCACAAGCTGTATTGCAGAAACATATTAGTAATGACCATAATGTAATGGAAATTTCTATATGTACCTATTTTACTTTAGTCCTGAAATAGTTGTGGTGTGCTCTTTTGTTATTTTGTTTCCACTTGTCAGTTGTCTCAGGAACTGGAAAGGCATGCTGGTTTTGTGAACACAGTCTGTTTCGACAAGCACTGCAGGCTGTTTACAGGAGACAGTGAGGGGAAAATATGCATGTGGTACACCATCCGCAGAAGACAATCACATCATTCTTCAGATTGGGGACTTGAAAGGTATATGTCATTTGCATATTGGCATTAATTACTTAATTAGTACAGCAATTAGGACTTTTCATCAATTCAATTCAATTTATTTTCGTCCAATTTGATCATACAGCAATTATGATATAGGACATGTCAAATTTTGCAATAACAATACACATCTTAGAAACAAACACTGAATAGATATAATACCTATATTTACAAGCATTGTCATAATAATTGGTGACACACAAAACAGTTCAAAGTTTTTTTGTACTCTACCATCACTGATGGTTTTACAAAATAATTTCATTTTTTGTCCAATTAGCTAATTACAATACCATCAGAGGGTGCTAATGCTCTTTCAACATTTTTGAAATAGGTATGTATTTATTAACATCTTACAAATTTTGTAAGAAGGCATATTGTTGGACTAGGAAAGGAGAATTTGGTAGTTCCATCAAGCCGTCACCTAAAATTATGGAATACGCCAATGAGGTTTCAAGTAGTTTGGAGTGACTAGCAGAAGAAAGTAAGAAGTTGTCATCCTATGGAGTTGAACTTCGCCAGCAGTGTCAATGAAATCTTACAACTGACTTGAATGATCTTAGGCAGGTAAAGTTTTCCCACTTTGTACAGTTTGTCAGTATGTTTATATTCATAGCAGAACACACTGGGTCCCTGATATTGTTAATAGAATGGTGTCATCTGGTCATAATCTTACTTCACTTGCGACTGTGGTATATTTAAAAGTGTAAGGTTTCCGATTGTGAGATATTTCAGAGTGTAAGGTTGGCAGTGTGGAATAAAAGACAGATAAATGGAGGGAGTGTGTTTGTTGAAGTGTATTAAAGGAAATGTGTAACTTGTGAGAGTAAAAGTATGAAGCAAAAAGTACATGGCAATCTTTATTATTATGCAAGGTATACAACACGTGGCGACGAGTAGTGATGTATTTCGCGCGGGCGGCAAACGTGGAATAAAGGCGACGTAAACAAAGTATGCATCCACGGAACTGTAAAAAACTATAAAAATGAGTGAAGTGAAGTCGTACGTAAGTACAGGGAGTTTTGCTCAGTATAAACTAAAGGAGGACGATTGGGATATTTGGTGCGAACGAGTAGAGCAGTACTTCATAGCAAATGAAGTAAACGACAACAAACGGGTGCCCATTTTGTTAACGCTGCTGGACAACGATGCGTACACGTTGTTGAGAGATCTGTGTATTCCCAAGAAACCATCCGAGTTAACCTACAAGGACATAATCCAGTGCCTGCAAGACCATTTGAAACCACACACATCGGAGGTTACGGAAAGATACAAATTCAAAGAACATAAACAAAGACAGGGAGAATATATTGCAGAGTATATAGCCAGCTTGAAACGGTTGTCCCTAAATTGCAAGTTTACGAACCTCGAAGAAAACATCAAGGACCAATTGGTATGCGGCGTGAGCGAGGTGGGAATCAAAAAAAGGCTGCTAAGTGAACCGAACCTAACATATAAAAAAGCTGTTGAATTGGCTCAGGCCTTTGAAGCGTCATGTCGGGAAGCGGCAGAAATGGTGAATGCTGAGAGAGGGAGAATTGAAGAGTTAGAAATGAATTTTACTATGCAGGCAAAAAATCAACATAAGCCAGCTACAAAACAGAACTTTAGGCCTACCCACTATGGCAACTCTGCTCAAAACTCAACAACTCATGTAACAAATCAGTGCAGGTATAGGACATACAACTGTAGAGTATGTGGAAGAAAAGGACATCTACAGGCGGTGTGCAAAAATAGTTCGATGGTAACACCAGGGGGAAGAATGCATAACATGCAAGGAAAGAACTTTGTTCAAGATAGAAGAGAGGGAGCAGGGAAGAGTGTGGAAGAGGATCCCACAGAAGGTGAATTCGGCTGCAAGATCAGTTGCTGGGACACCAGGTAAGAAAAAATGAGACATTTGACTATTTGCTGAATGTGAAAAAGAAAACCGATGAAATGGGAAACGGCGGTTCGACTTCTGAAGAATTCGTAGTAGAAGTCAAGGTTGACGATCATCTGCTGTGGTTTGAAGTGGATAGTGGCTCAAGCGTGTCTGCGATAAGTGAAACATTGTATGTACAAAAATTCAGTCACAGGGCATTAGCTAATCCAGAGTATGACTTTAAAAGCTTTTCAGGAGACACGATAAAGTGTCTAGGTACCTTTGAGGCCACTGTGAGGTTTAATGAACTTGAGAAGACATTGACTCTACATGTTATAAAAAATGGGGGAAACAAGCCACTGTTTGGGAGACAATGGATGAGGGCATTCGGAGTAATTATGAGTATGAACAATCTTGTATCGGAGAGCAGTTTAGTTCAATAGTTAACCTCTAGATACCCTGACGTTTTTACTGACAAGTTAGGACTGTACAACAAGAGTAAGATTAAGTTAGAGTTAATTATACGACTAGGTCAAATAAGATAAGGAATGTAAAATGTGTTAATGAAGGTGTGGTATGTTTAAAAGTGTATATGGTATATGTTGTCAATGAAGGTGGGAGAATGTGGTATACTATTTTAAAAGTGTAAGGTTTCCGAATGTGAGATATTTCAGAGTGTAAGGTTGGCAGTGTGGAATAAAAGACAGATAAATGGAGGGAGTGTGTTTGTTGAAGTGTATTAAAGGAAATGTGTAACTTGTGAGAATAAAAGTATGAAGCGAAAAGTACATGGCAATCTTTATTATTATGCAAGGTATACATCAGCGACATAAATTATATTGCTGTTAATAGCATATTGTGCACATAAGCTACTTGTATTTGTATCATCGGAAATAAAAAAACAAGTATGTACAACAGGTTTACATTGTGTTTGTGGAGTTATAATATTATTTGTTCTTCATGCAGTATTTTACTGGCTACTGTTCAAAAATTATCCACCTCATAAATAGATGTTCTTTCACCTTGTCACTCAAAAGATATAATATTAAGTTTAACTTGTTGTTGAGTGTCTAAACGACGAATGCCACATGTATTTATGTGGCAACACAATAGCAATGAACAATTTACTACACAAATACTGTACTACGTGAATTACAAATAATATACATTGTACATTTGAACAATGTAATATTCAAATGTTGCTCAGCAACACATTAGCAATGAATTATATTCACAAATACAATATCACACAAGTACATTTGCTTTCATTTATGAGAGATTGTATGACGTAAGTCACGTTTATATTTGGCAACAAACTAGCCTTATCACACAAGTTACAAATCGTACATTTGCATTTATTCATGAGAGGCTGTAAGACGAAAGCCACGTTATTTTTGGCTACAAAATAGCAATTAATTATTTGAAAGTACCATATTTAATCGCTTCTAAGACACACATTTTTTGAGGTTTTTCAAGACTTAAAAGTTGGCTGGGTCTTAGAATCTATGGCGTCTTACATTCACCAGCATTTTAAGAGATTTAGACAAAAAAAAATTTAGTAAAAAACCATTTGTTCCGTGATTTGCTAGCATGTACTTACAAAGTAGAGAATCGTGTCATTAATCTAGAAATAAGCATGAACAAATGCCCCATCTCAATTCACATTGCAAACGGTAACGAAAACAAGTTGAATTTGAGTCTTAGGCCGTTTTAACACGGCAGCGAAGTGCACAGCTACGTGCCTCACGTGCTGAGCGACCAATAACACAGCGGATGTTTTTAAGGTGAAGAGGTACTGTCTGAACACCAAAACAATGGTAGAGAAAAGATGTGTGGCATAGAAACTGTGATAACACTAAAATTCCACAGTGGTCAATTTATCAGTATTTTTTTTTGTCCTTGTTCTTCACTGGTTTTGTTTCTATTTAATTGCAGAAATTTATGTACCTTGTGTACCCAAGGGCATTTACTAGCAATTTATTGTATTTAGCTGTACGAACCAATATGGAGAACGCTAGTAGAAAAAAAGTTTAAGCAGCAAATTGTAACTGAGTGTGTGTGACATGTTTCGAGATAACACTGGGTTGTTTCAATTTTGCTTCTTTTATGAAATGAGACACGTGTTTATCCTTTTCGTCTTTTTTTATGGAAAAAAAGTGCAGTTGGTTGTTCTAATTTTTCTATCTCCCCTTTCCCTTCAGGTTCTTCTGCCATACACGGTAACTAAGGTGGCTGGGTTGTTGAAGGGAGGGAGGGAGGGAAGATAAAAACACGTGGCTCAGCTGCGTTGGCGAGACAGGATGCAAGCTGCATGTGACTATCGGAAATTTATGGGGGAGGGGGTGCGAAGCGGTGCAGCAGCTGCCGCTTCTATAAACAACATGCCTGTCTGTAGCTTTGCTTTGGGCTAGTGGGGCGACAAGCAACAGTTCACATAACGGCAAGGTCAGACTTGTTTTGAAAAGAAAGGCTGGAGTACGTCGTAGACTCGCAAATAAACTTTTTTTTAACATTTGTAGCTCTAAGAGTGGGGTACGTCTTAGACTCAATGGCGACTTAGACTCGAGTAAATACGGTACTATGTCATGCGAGATACAAAATTGACATGCAGTTCTTAAAATTGTTGATTCAATGACTTAAATCAATACAACTGTACAACGTAAGCATGCCACATTACACTTCACATAGGCATTTGCGAACACTTATTAGTTTGTCTGTAGCGTAAATTATTTACAAGTTAATAGGCAATATTTTGGCAAACCATGCCGAGATATTTCGCCTAAATTACAAAAATGTTAAATACAATACCGGATTATTTACGGAACTTGTCACATATAAACTGTACATTTTCGATCAGAAATGCACATTTTGCGTAAACTACTCTTCAGAAAACAACCACAGTATTTATGCTTGTCACGAAAAATATGCCAAACGAAAATAGTTTTTTTTCCTCTGAAAATTCCCATTTTGACTGACATGTTGTAGCATTTCCAGCAAAGATTATCCACTTCTATACCTTTCTGTAGAATACCTTGGAAAACGTCAAATTTAACCTTTGGATTTGACACTCATCTTGTTGCCGCACCATCCAAATAATTTTTTTCCTACCAATGCTTAACCAATCACGCATTTACTTACCTAAACACAAACTGCCATGCGTCAGCATGAATACAAAATAAACAAAGAACATGGAAATGGAAACAACAAAAAATGTGCGAATCACTCATTTGTCTTCACCACTAGTCCTCCAAGTTGTAACTCATGAATACATAACATTGTGCACATTTGCCCCATCCAAGTAACCATCCCCCTTCCCATGCTGCTCGAACTTCCACCAGTATTCAGTAATTTTGTAGTGATAGACTTACTTGCGGACTGAAATGACCTACTTTCTTTTTACACCTTGACAGTATAACCTCTTTGCTTCCAGTATCAGAGAAGGAATTTATTTAAGCCTAGTATGTGCAATTTTTCATTTCAGGATATGTACTAGTATAACTCCACATAAAGTATGTCAATTACATTAATTTAAATAAATAAGTTTACTGTTTAGGGGTGAATGTGAGAGAGGGAGAGAGAGTAAGAGAGAGCGAGAGGGAGAGAAAGTGAGAGGGAGAGAAAGTGAGAGGGAGAGAAAGTGAGAGAGAGAGAGAAAGTGAGAGGGAGTGAGAGGGAGAGAGAGTGAGTGGGAGAGAGAGGGAGAGAGAGTGAGAGGGAGAGATAGTAAGAGGGAGAGAGAGGTAGTAAGAGGGAGAGAGAGTTAGTAAGAGGGAGAGAGAGATAGCAAGAGGGAGAGAGAGAGATAGCAAGAGGGAGAGAGAGAGATAGCAAGAGGGAGAGAGAGAGATAGCAAGAGGGAGAGAGAGGTAGTAAGAGGGAGAGAGATATGAGAAGGAGGGAGGGAGAGAGAATGATGGAGGGAGAGAGTGGGAGCGGAACAGGTTTGCAAGTGGGAAACGAAGGGGGAAGAGAGAGAGAGAGTCAGAAAGAGAGGGGGAGAAGGATGAGGGGAATGAGAAGCAGGTGAGAGTGACTTTGTTCGTTTTAAAACTCACATTTTGGCAACAAGGAGCCTGAGCAATAAAGTACACATTGTGCCCACTCAGGCACGGATGGCTGGACAGAGACACGCCCTGTCCAGTCAAAACGGATAAAGTAGAGCAAGGCTGTGAATCCACGGCCGTACAAGTACACACAATACATAAAGGACAACACAAATGAGGGGTGAATCTACTTTATGAACACACAACACGTGAATCAGTGACGTCAAATGTATTGGCAATTAGAAATTTACAGGATTGAACACATAAGCTCAAAGATACATACGAAAACGCAATTGAAAGTTACAATAAATAGGGACCTGCAGCAGGGATACATTGACATTAATATAAATAAAATAATTACCAAAAAGAGCCGGACTGATCCACTCGCCATATTGATGCTCAGCCGGTACGTAATTACATAGAAATAGAGAGAAAGGTAAGAAAAACAAAGAAAGTTAAATGAAAATAAAACTAATATCAACCAAACCAAACTAGGGTAAACACGCAATTTACCGAACCGTAGAAAACACTGGAACGCACGACCCTATTCAAAGAAAGTTAACTTACCAATCTGACATATGCAGACGGAGCGTCGAGGTAGAGAGTAGCAGGCAACCTTGCTCGGCGAGCGCAGGTTACAGAGTGCTGGAGCACACGCTGGCAGAAGGCCAGGTAGAATAGGGCAGGGTGTTCACCGACAGGAAAAACCTGGAAAACAGGGAAAAGTCAGGGAAATATCAGGGAATTTTCATTTTGGTCAGGGAAAAATGATACAAAACAGCCCAGAATAAACATTTTTGTAGTACTGAATACTTAAATTATTATAATTTAGTTATTGCAGCAAATCAATTTGTAAGCGCTTCTGATTACATTCACTGCTGGGAAACCCGATTTAATTTTTTTGATATAAATATTTTTTCTTATTTTATTCAACATAATCAGTCACTTAGTATGTAGTCTGTGATTCAGATGCATGTATCTAATTCTTTTAATGTTGTTCCATTAAAGCTATTTATTTCAAATGTGCTGTGTTGATGTAAAATTACGGAATCAAAGATACCAATTTAGCCAAGAAGTTAGGGCAGCTTGTAACATTTTGGGTCTTGAGTACCGATGAGGGTGAAGGAAGTTGGGAATAACCAGGACTAAGATTAGGATTAACCAGGATTAAGATAAGAAAAATCCTTGAGAAATCTCCCCAAAGTCCCAGCACTATTTTCACAAGCAAAATACAGGAGTGACCGGTTACTGTGAAGCGATCACACTAGCCATTTGGCCGATGCAGGCCTTAAAAAGTTCCAGTTTTGCCGAGAGTAGGTCAGGGAAAATTAACAGATACTACCTGGAAAACAGGGAAAAGTCAGGGAATTCTAAAACTGAATATCAGTGGACACCCTGCAGGGGAAGTAGGGGAGGGAGAGGGACTAGAGGAGGGAGGCAACGAAGGTAACCGATGGGACCCGAACATTCACGAAAATCGGCGAGGCAGCGTGTGGCCATTAAACGGGGCGCTTCCCAAACACAGACGATGAAGTCCAAATTCCACTGGGCACTATAGTTATTCATAAGGCATAATATAATAAACTGAGGCTGAGTAGAAAGTTCATACACAAGAAATCTTCTGGGGTTCTTGTAAGGCCATGCTGTCCCAGCACAACATACCGGTAACATGAAAATATTAGCCTATAGGTACACCTTTTTTTCTGTGTTACTCATGCGATAGCTACACACATAAGAACTGCAAGATACTGTGGACTGTTGACTATAAACTGTGTTTCCACAGTAACCAACACATGAAGAGTGCATGTTTCATGGACAGAATACAGTAGAACCCTGTTATAATGTTTCCATTTTCCTAGTTACTTTCATTTGGTCCTTAAAACAGTTTTATTATGCAGAAGTTACCATCTTATAATGTATTCCCATTTATAAAGTACATATTTTTTTGCTCCCCTTCAGAAACATTATAACAGGGTTCTACCGTATGAGTGAAATAGTGTTTACTGTTCAATTTATTAGTTTATTTTCCCCTGAGTGTACTATATAGGACTGTGCCACAGCCTTTATAGCTAGATACAAGATGTCTTCACCTTGGGTTAAGAACCCCACAGATCCACTGGGTTGAATTCACACTGACTAAAATTAATTTTTGGTTACCAACTCCTTAATTTCATGACAGTTCAGAGAGTTAATCAGTACTACTCGACCACGTCAACTAGTCCTGTGGTAGAAAAGCGAACTCCACTGTGTCATCCTTGACAACAGCGCACAACTGATGTGACACACCACAACACTGGCCAACCTATTGTGGCATAGACAGCCGGCGTATAGATGTGAACTGAAAATGTACAAATATAACTTCTTGGTATGGTTTGTCTGCCAAAGCTTGAGTTACTGGAAAAGTCGCGAAGAAAGTGTGCGTTATATTTGTATACCTAATATCAATATTAATATATCTGTTGGAAAGTTAAAAGACGTGTTGTGAGTAAGAGAGTCAGTGCAATAAGAAAATATGATACTTAGCTGACCAGTATTTAAAGCTCATTTGTACACCTGCCCTGCTTATCAAAAAGTTGCTACATTTTCTGTGTTTCTTGGTTTTTGTTGCTATGTTTCCACTGATCGTGTACCATTAACTCATGTCAGGCGCAGTACATTTCCCCTCCCTGTAACGTGTCTACCTACTACTAGTGCCACAATTCTTCCCCTCACGGGAGGACTACTGTAGTTGTCGTTGTTGAGTAATAGTTGATATTTCAGGTTTTTTATAGCAGACACCTGACTGAAGAGGGTATGATTCATAAATAAACAACAAAAACTAATTGTTATAAAATTAAAAGTTTTTATTAGTCAGTTTGTAATTTTGAATATACTGTATGTGAATAAGTATTTTGGCAAGGTAAGGCCTCCCTTTGGCATAATTTGTTATGCTATAAAATTTAATATAAAAATTTCCATAATTATAAAATAGTTCATAAGAAATTCCTCACATGATTAGTGTTGTTATAATAACAACAAAATTGTTTCATTTCACTTACCGGTAATTTGTTCAACTTAAATTTATGTACGATGTTCAGGATTTTATCGTAGGCCCCTATACATTTATTGTAAAAGGTGGTGTATTACACAAGTGTTTGATGTATCTAATAAGAGCATTACAGATATAGTATTCAATATTAATTTTCTTTAGGTTTTATTGTACACTTAGAGAAAAATTGCACATGAAATTCAATCTTAGGAGAAATTCTTATATTCAACAGTACAGAGAATGTTAATATAGTTTTCTCGTTTCAGAGAGCTTTGTGTACGGGAACTGAGAAATGTGGTGATCAACAAACTTTGTGCCCATCCAGGGGGCCAACGCTTGTTAGTCCATGCACGAGATAGCCTCTTGAGGATGCTGGACATTGCCACAGGCAGTGTTATACAGTGGTTCAAAGGAGCGCTGAATCACAGGTGTGTAATTTGTTGTAATTGTCCAGCAATGTTGTGTTCTTTGTGGCATTTTAAACTATCTTTAAGGGTAAGTTATCATGCAAGCAGTTTTCTTGCTTGCCTTTAGAAAGGGCTGTAGTGAGCAGCATTTTTTCAGTGGAAAGCCACACTTTTGTAGATAAATGTTATTGGCACTTATTTTTTTAAATATTTAATCTTGGACATCATAAATCATTTTCAAGTTACATTATCACCACCTTATTCTTGATCCTTTTAGGTATTTGTATTGTAAGGTTTCCACCTGTCTGCCTATTTTCAGTGTTTTACTGTGTGAAAATACACGACGAAGGTGTTAATTTTTATCTGTAGAAAGACGGCTTTCGAAAATAAGTAATCTGACCCCCAAAATGGTGCAACCATCTGTTATTTCCAAAAGTATGCAAATACATTAATCTGTACATACTATGCATACAGTACATAAGTAGCCAGCACAATGTCCATACATGAATATGTATCATACAAAAGTTAAAAAAGTCTTGTTTATTGTATTCGCTGTTTAATGTAACTTCAGTGTCTACAAAAGTATTGTCAAAACAATCTCTTCACCATCAGTATTTAGCCAGTTAAGAAAACAAACAAGAACGAAAGTGTTCTTTAACAGCATCTAAAGCCAGACTGAATGGTAGATTGTTACACAGTTTGTACACACTATGATGGATAGATAGCAGTGGCATTGAGTCATTAGACGCTAATACGTATGCCCAGGCGTTTCCTCACTAAAAGTTTAAAATATTACATTTTTAGTCCTTTTTATTCTGTGTACGTTAGAGCAAAAATCTACTCCGGTATTTAATATACTACCTTGACAACCGGGGTTGTCTGTGACCAGGGTGTTTATCTTCCTTCCCTTCTTGTCTCCTTGGTCCTGAACTACACCAGCCTGGCCGGGGATTTGGGTTTAGGGGCTTGTAGGTATATGCAGGGAGTTGGGTAGAGGTAAATGTGCGCAGACAACGATGTATCTTCATTCTGTTATGATGCGCACTACACCAGAGTTTAAGAGGAGCAGTGACCAGACAATATCCTCTTTCCTTGTTGAGTTCCTGCTCTCTCGTTCCCTCACTATCCCCTTCATAATCCCCTCTCACCATGGCCACAGGCAACAGGGTAGCCAGCAGTCTTCAGAAAGTAGTTAGTGCAAGCTTCAATTTTGCTTTGGTTTTAGTGGTTTTTCTCTGCAGCATAGTCAGCCATATACTAATGTAAAACAAAGGAAGAGGCCGCTAGGCTATCAGTTTGTACAAAAGACAGAAGCACAAGTACTCACGTTTTAGTACTTGACAGATACATACACAAATAGGACGACACATAATCACGGAAGCGCGTATCACGACGTTTCGCTGATTAGATGTCGTGATACGCGCTTCCGCGATTATGTGTCATCTTATTTGTGTATGTATCTGTCAGGTACTAAAACGTGAGTACTTGTGCTTCTGTCTTTTGTACAAGCCATATACTGAAGTAAAGTAAATGGCAACTTTGTACCTAGAGAGGGAGGGACCTTGTAAACACTAGTCTCTCATTTGCAGTGGCCAGTGCGGGGTGGTTGTCACAAATGGTTATTGGGTTAAATATCTTGATGCAGTTATCTCCCACTTTCCTCCCTTTAGCTAAAAAGTGGTTCGTAAGTTTTGACTCTTTAACTCATGAAGCACTTGTCAGGTAAAAATTACTTCTATTGCATTACCACGTGCAAATTTATTAGGTTTCTTGACTAGGATGTCATAGACATGGTCACAGAAAAAACAAAAAACAAGATTGGAATTTTTGTACAAATTGAAATAAGTGTCTCTTTTACATCATACTTTAATTTTTTTAAAGTAATATTTCATTTGTGTGTTTAGCATATTGAAAAAATATTTATTTTGTTTGTCAAATTTCTTTTCACACTACAAACATTAAGTTCAATAAAATAAAGTGCTGTAAATTATTTTTGCAAAGTTACAGTTATAAATAAGACAACAATTTTTATAATGTCCCATTAAATTAATTTAAATTATTAAATGTTAAAAATATGGTTGGGAACAGTTATTTAGTAACTTAATAACATTCATCAGTAACTAGATCTAAGCATAAACATAGATAACCAAATTGCTATGTGGAAATTGAAGTACACGTTTCATTGTAGCTAAATATTAGCAAGGAAGTATTACTTGAAAATGATTGTAGCTACAAGTGCAGCTCTTAGATCATGCACGTCAGTAAATGTTTACCGGCATTGATTAAACTCATTCATTGAATGTATCAAAGCAGTATTGTTCCCGTCTGTAAATAATTTAGACGTAAACAAATTTTACTTGGATCACTTCTGAAATGACTTAAGTTAATATTTCATCCTACTCAGGCTAACCTAGTGACTTTAAAATAAAACGCTACCACATAGTACGTACTGACATTCTTGGAGCAATCAAATGTGGTGCATAATTTTTCTCCCAAATTATAACGTACTTAGTAAGTGTAAGAGCGATGCTACAAAAAATATTTAATTCCAATAGACAGTTACAAAACGTGTCAAGTGTTTCAACAAACAATTCAACATGGCGGCGGCATATATCAATGTTTTTCCATTATGTTTTCATATTTACTAAGGTTTCTATAGTGATGATCACAATATTTTAAGTGAAGATTGCTACATGTTAAATTATTATGGATATCTCATTAATATAAAATGCACTATTTTCCTGTTGGAAATATAAACACAGGCCGTAATGTATTGTGCTCTGTTGGTTAGGTCTACACACAACATTGCTGTATGTTTTCCGTTTGTTTTTGTTGTAATAAATAATTGGTTATGCGCAGCTTGAGTATAGTTTTGACCAAAATATGTAATAAATATTTAGATTTAAGCCTTACGTTTCTCTCAGAGATATATAAATATTAATGTGTTGTGGGGTTTTCTTATAAATTGGAAAGACTTATGGAATCCAGAAAATGTTATTCTGGAATACATTTCCCCAGGCTATGAACTTTGTGCCAGTATTTCACAGAGTGTGCACCTTGTTAAAACTCACTTCAGCGTTATTTTGAACTTTCCCGCCGCCGCCATGTGCTTCGGCTATCTTCGGACAGCTTCGGCTGTCTTCGGACAGCTTCGGCGATGCTTGTGCCCCTTCCTTTACTCTGCCGTATTCTCCTCTCCTTCCCCTTCTTCCGTGGTTAGCCCGGCCGGCGCGCTCTCGGGTGTAAGCGAGTTTCTGCTTGTGGTTCCTTTTCCGCGCATCGTTCTCGGCCCTTTCGGCGCTCCGACGGTCATCGTGTCTTCGGTAAGTTGGCTTTTCAGTTTTGTCATTTGCTCCTTCTGACCTGTAATCCGCGTGTCTACTTCTAGTTTCTTTTCTTTACCTCTTGGTAAAGGACGCCGTCGTCGAAAGGGACCGAGATGAACGACATGGTACGTCCTTTTTTTAATGTGTGATGTTGGTTTTTGTGTTATGTAATAGCCATGTGGGCGCTTTTGGATATTGTGTATTTTTGATATTGAATTGTTATTATCCTGTACTGCTGTTGTCTTGAAAGTCAAAATTATACGCTTGAACTTTACCTATGCATGTTTGTTGTAATTTTGGGAGAGAAATGGGGTCTCCTCTGGACTAGCCCAACTTGCTTCTGTGTACAATACCTGTAAAACTGTATCACTTGCAATTGATTTAACTGTGTAGGTTAAAAAGGGGGGGGGGATGCATACAGACATAATTGGTTGTCTCTGTTCATACGGTTAAATTATGAGGAACATTGAGTGTTCGTAGAGTCGGGATTCTAGTGTAGTTGATATTTGTACACAGTAAAAACATATAGAATAATTAAAAACAGGGCTATTTTTTTAATTTGATGTTAAAATCAAATCTCCCCCCCCCCCCCAACACCCATATAATTGTTTGTTTCTTTATAAAAGAGACATTGATGTTCCCATAACAAAATATCACGCTCTACGCCACTGGTAGGTAGCACTACTGTTGTCTATACCAGAATTTAAACAGAGCAAGAAACACCTTTTTGAGCAGACTGTATATGTAGTTACTTGAAAATGTGTGTATAATTATAGTTGTCGTACAGGATCTTTTTCACAGTTAATGTAAAGTGTATTTGTAAGGGTGTGCATGTAGATGTATGTGTGCATGTATATGAAATATTGTGTGAGGATGGTACCTGAGGTCCAGAGTATCGCACCCTGGATGCAGACTTGCTGTTGGGTACCCATAGTCATCTACCTGCTTCGAAGCATGTCATAGAATAAGGCTCAACAATGGAGAAGTGCCGGAATGAAAGGAATAAAAAAGACTGGAGGTTCCCGATAAAACCCACCAGCCAGTGGCATTGTCCGGTACAATTCCCAAATTCGAAAATCCGGGGTCTGACCCCACCAGGAATCAAACTCAGATCGCCTTGGTGAAAGACAAATGCTCTAGCCACTTTAGCCAAATGTGGCCTCTCTGGTTGGATTGATTGAGATAAATTCTGTGAATATTTGCTTTTTTATATTATATGTTACTAATACTTTGCCCATAGTAATTGGTCAGAAACAGCTTAGGCCATTTATTTTAATAGGTTTTATTGTGAAAATATAATACAGTTCTGAAATGAGTTAGGTGAATTAGTAATACTGTACTAGTGTTTGTGTTTTTTTTTTGTATTAAAAGAGTACAGACATCAGCTTGCATCACACCATGTGGAAGCTTGGTATGGGCAGCCAGCGAAGACGGGACAGTGTGTGTTTGGAATGCAGACACAGGAGAGCAGGTAGCCACATACACAGCACTTGGCTTCCATTCTGCATCCACTGGAGTCGACTACCACCCCCAAGAGAACATGGTTGCATTTTGCTCTTATGGCAATGCGTCCCATGTTGTCGTATGCAGCTACAACAAATCATCTTCTGGCCAAGAGTTGGGAGTCCAGGTTCGTCAAGAAGGCCCATGCAGTGATCTTCCACGAGATACCAGTGTTGTGCTGCAGCCGACGTCCTTGCCACCGTTGGTTCAATCATCTTTGTCTAGGAGGAATGCAGATGAAGGCAGTTCTGATCAGTTGTATGATTGTTACTCTGCATCTCTGTCTGGTGCCGTAGCTGTAAAAGAAAATTCAAACAAATTTATATTAGACGCAGACAGTTTATACAGAGAAAAGAGACTTGCGAATATCTTAGAGAAAATAGACCAAGTTCTTTCATTGCCATCAGTACGCTGTGTCACATCGGGTAGCAGCAGTTCGGTAGGAGAATAATTTAACATTAAGAGATGTGTACCGTATTTACCTGAAAAGAGGTCAATCTTGATTATAGGCCACCCCAAGATTTGCAGACACATCACCTGGTAAAAAAACAATTTTTAGAAGATAAGTGTGAATTTTAATAACGTAATACTACTGTAATTTCAACACAATTTTATCAATGTACATCCTCATGAAAACTTAAGTGAATTAAATTAAACAGGTAATGCTGTACAACGGCCACAATTTTATGTATTTCTTCAGCTTGAACAGAATAAGTTTGCATACTTGATAGAAAATAGTGTTGCTTCTATTTCACTGCCCAAATTCACTTTTAAGGGCGTTGTCTACAGCAATTTTCATCAACATATTTGTATTTTTATATTTGTTCCACCTATTTTTTTTATTTTAGACATAAATTGTGACTGAATTTTGCTCTTGTGAAGTTATTTATCCCACATAGTATTTGCGTAATGGCTTGTAAATATCAAAATTTACATGTTGTGGTTTTCATTATGACACTTGAAACCAACTGACATACCAAACTGAAAATATTCACAGAGATTAACAATGTTATAGGTTACAAGGTCTCCTATATAAAACCACAAAATAGAGTATTTTTGAAAAGTTGTTGAATTTTTTAAATTTAAATTTTTAATTTCAGCAATTATGTTTAAAATACAAAGATATTAATTTTTTTTTGTTTTTATTAAAAAGAATAATGTAGTCTGCAACATCGTTATTCACTGTGCATTTTTTCAGTTTGGAATGGCAGTTATAAATAGACCACAGGAAAGATGAGAGATCAGGTTTTTACACAAATTTTTTTTCATGATATGGTATGCTTTGAGGCAGAGGTAGCATTTTGAGGCTTGGTTTTATAGCAAAAAACCTTGACCTCTTTTCAGGTAAATACTGTAATCTTGTATTTTACTGACAGTGAACAAATCAATTTGCATAACTACCTCATTTCTTATCAAAATATTTTCTACATTTTTACTGTACCTAGGACTAGATGATAATGAAATTAACGTTTTACAACTGTGGTTACCCTGTCAAACTAAATTTGTAAGTTTGCATTTAGAGAAAATTATTTGTGATGTGATATTGTAGTTACGTATTAGTTATCCTTGCTTGTTGAGAGGTCCCTCTTGAGTCATAACTCACATACTATATTTATAAGAAGCTACATGTGAGCTGTTCATCGCATCAATGTTTTTCACACGAGGGAATTAGTCTGTGACTTAGCGCAAAGCTTAATGTTACTTCAATATAATCTAAAACAATACTTTTTATTTCACTATTTATAACATTAGCTTGCAAGTTCATATTTTATTTAAAGTTATGTAAATAAAGGGACAAACAACACAACAGGTAATGAAACACAGTTCCATCTGTTGCAGATTTGACATGTTAATTGCTAGTAAATAATAGGATTTCACAATTTTTTAAAATCTAAACAGATTTTTAAGCTAAGTACGTGTATAATGCTGGTTATTTTATATTTTTATAATGACAAATTAATCCATGCTAGTAACTGAATCAATGATTTAAATTTGGAGTGTGTGATGATAAACTTTTCATCAACAGTGAAGTCATTATAGATGGAAACATTGGCTTGGATAGTTAGGAACAGGAATTGTGGATGGGTTGAGTGGTAACTCGGTTGGGTGTGAACAAGGCCAGAGTTGCGCACAGCTTGGGTTTAGGAGATGTGGGACTGCAGGTTGGTTCTAGCTTTTTCAATGTGGCGGAAGATATTTGGAGGGGAGAGATAGCCCTTAGAATGTAAAAACATCTCTGTTTGTAAATCTCTGGCATTATGGTATTTTGAGAAGTGGAGTGTGATAGACTAGGACTCATGAATCTAGTTCTAGTTCCAAGTAGGTCGATGTTAGAACCCCCTAGTGCTAGTGGTGACACACAGTTCCTGGCAATAAAGAAACATGCCCCCAAGACGTGTTTTGCCATGTATTGTAAGTAATTCAAGAAAGCTGTACCCTAGGAGGTGCGCGAAGAACAAGATCTGTAAATACCAAGCTTCAATACATGTTGTACCGTGGGTGGTGGTGTATCGTGGGTGGCAGGAGTGATTTGACATAAATGATATGTACGTGTAACTGCTATTTTAATTGTATTTTTCCAAACCGTTTGTTAGCAAAACAATAGACATGATTCACATCTCACTACATATAAGCCCATTACAAGCTGCGCAAACAATCAGGAGGTAGCTACACTGTCATTGGCTGAGCTACATGTAGGCACATTTCCTATATAAGTCCCTTGTTTTTTCAGAGTCACAGTCTGCTGGAGTTGCTTGGTCTGTACTGTAGTTGGCAATTTCAGTTGGCGTCTGAGCTCCCTACTTGTCAGAAGGGAAGGGTGAAGAGAAACTGATATCCTACTGTCTGGGGCCACCTGCCAGGTTGATACTAGTAGGGCGGAAAACATTTGGCGCATTCCATCATACACTACATAAGTGTAACATATTTGTGAGTTGCTGCAGTTGTGCTCGGGAATACGTATATACCTTTCAGGTTATGCAAAAACTATTATATAAAGCTGCTACGTTTTACCCATCCATAAATATATGCAAGGTTTCGAAAAAAAAACTATTCAGTCAACCAAAATTAATGGAAATGATGTTACATTTAGGCTAACCTGAAAATAAAATATATTTATCCTACAACAGAATAATAGTCAGAGAATATAAGTCAGACTAACTGACAAGATCACTACGCCTACAGTATCTGCTTAGACATATTTATCCTACAACAGAATAAAAGTCAGAGAATATAAGTCAGACTGACTGACAAAATCACTACGCCTACAGTATCTGCTTAGACACACATCATCAATATATTTTTTAAATTGTACATCGAAGGGCACTGTAAAAAAGATGTACAATGTGTGTGTTCGTAATAGTACTTGGCTATTGAAAGGGCCTGCAGCACGCAATGTCACACATAAAATTACAAGTAAAAAAAGTTACATTTATATTTTAGGGTAAGAATAACCCCTCTCTTGGTAATTTGTTATAATATAGGCGTATTTAGATAGAGAAGTAGGTATACCTGTATTATAATATACCGTATTTACCCATATACCACCTGCCCCCATGTAAGACCCGTCAACATACTCTCTTGAAAAAAAAATTTTTTTTCACTATTTTGTTTGAATTTAATTAAATTTTGCATAAAAAACAAAATGAAATTAAAACCACAGAAGTATAAATACTGCGTAACATATGCTGCACTCTGTTATCTACAGGCTGTAACTGAAGAACGTGCTCAGCCGTACTGTACTGTGGCACATTCTGACGGAGCCACGAAACACTATCTCGGCCTCCGTACGGCTTGTACGTGCGTAGATGCTGGTTCATCGGGCCAAACAAGTCAAATAATGCATAGTCAGTCAACATTGTTGTAATATGCAGAAGTTTTTAGGATAAAACAATTCACTAAATAGCGTGGTGTTGGCTTGGCGCAGCTCAGCACGGCCCGGCGCTGCCTAGATTGCTGGAGTTTGGCACGTCCCGGAGGGCGCCACGAGCTGTACGCACGGTACGTCTGTACAGGACGTGGCTAACGGTAATTCTGGTGTTGTGTATTTACGTCTAGTAAGCTACAATCTGATGTTATATTGTATATACTTATATTTCCTTTGTAATAAATGCTTCCAGCAGTCTGTAATGTATGGACAGTATGGTAAATCCCATTTTTCGAGGCCTCATTTTTCATTCAAAACCTTGATTTATGTGTATGACCAGCACCCCAACTTTTCAATTTGGTTTTTTGGAAAAAAGGTGCGGGTGGTACATGGGTAAATACGGTATGTGACCGTAGAACTTAGCTATCTACGTATGCATATATTATGATGATGAGTTACCAAGAGAGTGGTTATTCTGAACCTGCAATATACATATACGGCAAATGTAACTTAAATTAATTTTTTACTATTAAGTCTTAAATCTTTGGAACGTGTACATATATGACAAATCACCACCCGAGGAAGCTGGTCTGGCCAACGAAACGTCACGACTGTGTAACCGTGCAAAAATGTGTGTGTCCTTCTATGTTTAGTGTGTTCTCCAACCTGCAAGTACTGTTTCTGTAAGTACTTGTGTGTCTCTATCTACGTTTTTAGTAATTACCTAGTAGCCTAGCAGCTATTTCCCACCTTTTCTTTTTTAACATGACAATCGTCCACCATCTTGTATCTGTCCTTAACGTGTCTTTATTACCAAACTATATATACTCTAGCCTAATATTTCTTGTTTTCTTCCTTTTCTGCTTATTGTTCTGCTCCTGCCACAAAGATTTCATATCCTAGCGCATTGTTCAGGCTATCATTCACCGCCCGAGGAAGCTGGCCTGGCCAGCGAAATGTGTCCGTGCAAAAATATGTGGTCCTATGTTTTGTGTGTCCTCCAACTTGCAAGTACTGTTTCTGTAAGTACTTGTGCATCTGTGTTTACATTTTTAGTAATTAGTAGCCTAGCAGCAGTTTCCCACCTTTTATTTGTTTGATCTTTTTTTTAAACCTTTAGTACGCTTTTTAAAAAAAGAAATTTGTATTTAATTTTTTACAATATTTTTTTTTCTTTCTCTTTTTAGGCTTAAATCTCTGGAACTTATTTACTGGTTTGTCGGAGTACTGTATACAAGCCCTTGCAAGTTAAATAAAATCTTGTAATAAGCTTGAAAGAAATATAATTTTTTGTTTTAGTTCACATAAGTTTATTAATATAATGATATACTACATGTAATGTAACCCATAATAATATTGCATTGTCACAGAACTTACATAAGTACATACCAAATTTCAGCTCAATCAGATACCAGCAAGTGGTTGAAAACTGGTTTGCAATTTTTGAAGTGGTGAACTTGCATACGAACATCGCAAGTTAAATAAACGCTTGTATTAATGAAAAGCTATAGTTTAAATTACTTGTAATGAAAAGCTATAGTTTAAACTACATGACACAATTCAATTAGATTTATTTTGTTGACTACATTTATAATGCAGAGGTGAACACACAAAAAATAGTAAATGCAGTGTACTTATTTAGAATTAAAAAATAAATAAAATTTTTACGGTGGTGAAAATGTTATTTCAAACTCTATAAGAATTAATCATATATTTTCTTTCACGTTTATGACGTGTTTTTAATCCATTCGTGCCTCTTATTATTGTGTGTTGTTGTCGTCGTTCATCCATTTGGTGCCTTTTTTGCACTCCCCATTTTTGTTGTTTTTTTTTTTTTATTATTATTTTTCCTTCTGTCTTTTGTTGTTTTTTTGTGTCGTCCTTCTCCAGTCGACTATATTCCACTTGGGAATTAATTTTGTGTTCTTCATATCTATTCTTGTCCTTGTGTTGTCTTCTGGGATATGACTAAATTCCTTTCAGGAAATGTCTGTATGTTTTGTGTCTGTTGACTACAACTTACTGGGTTTTCTTCCGTTGTTTTTTTCATTGTGGGTTTTTCTGCAATACGACAATATTCGCCTGCAACGGTGTGTGTCGTAAAAACTTTTATGTTTGTAATACAAACCCATTGCAAGAATCGTTCAAAGATACTATTTTACTGGGTGAGGCAAGGGAATGCAAGCATTCTGCTCTGAAAGAAACTGCTTGGAATACCTTTCAGAAACCCCCATTTACTGTATACACTTGACACGTTGCATTTGCGCCGCCTTGTTTTTTGCCGTTTTCTTACGTTCTTATCTGTACCTATTGAGTTGGGGTTTTAGGGAAGGTACTGGCATTTAGGGTGGGGTACTTGCCAAATATAATTATAGCCCATTCACTATTCATTAAACCTCCACCTATTGACATGGATGTCATATTAAGGGGAATGTCATGTCAATTTGCTTTGCAGGATTATTAAATGGTTTCTGAGAATAATTTCATTCAGAGAAGCATTGTACATTACATACCACAAGTAGGGGGGACAGCAATGCAGGATGACATTTCCTTCCTCTTCTTACAACTGCTAGCTTTTCTCAGGGTTCCAAATGAAAAGATACAAGAAAACAATGAACACTGAAACTTTCTATATTAACATTTGTAAATGAGATATGTATTATGAAAGAAAGAACAATGCTAGGTGTGTGAATTGTAGTTTTTTTTTGTATTGTGTTTGTCTTCCAAACTAATCATGCTTAGGCGTAAATAATTTGTACTTGTAATGAAATAAAAAAATTGCCACTAGGTTGTACTGCTACAAGCAGTGATTTTGTGGCTACTTGGTATGCAATTACTTAATTTGGCCTTCAAAACAAAGATTTTAGCAGCAAAAATGAGTGAAACAGTACTGCTGCATGGCCTACTCATACAAAAATGACTATGTAAACAACAAAAAAATAAATTTTGGAGTATCCAAAAATATTATAAAAATTGTGCTGGTCAACAATGAGAATATAAAGAGAAGAAAAAAAATAATGTGTATACATATGTGATAAAACAAGAAGTGGGCAGGCAAGTTGGAGGACTGACTGACACAGGGCTGTACTAAACCTATGGTTAGGGAAAGGAAAATTTTACGAGTTCAGTAACCTGCATGTTAGAATCCACTGTTACATATATACTTAAGCCTCTTCTATTCATTCTTTGTCTGCTGTTCCACTGAGTTGCAGCTAAGTGGACATATGGTTGGGACTTCAGTACGTACAGGATAGTAGATTCTAACCGTAAGGTTATTGAACATGCAAAATTGTCTTTCCCTACACGTGGTTTTGATACAAAATGTGAGTGAAAATGATGGCTACACAGTCTGTACAGTAAAAGAGTTTGCCTGATTTTGAAATTTCTCTTTTGGAAGCTTCATTGTGTTGACCTTTAAAGTAAACCATCCTGACTTCCAAGAAGACCAGGGTCTCTGCAGTACTGTTTAGAGATATCCTTCTCAGAAGAGAGAAATGTCAACATCAAGCAACCACTTACACCGGGCATTTGGAAAACTAAAACTATAGGTCATTCGGGATAAAGTGAGCACTGAAGATTTCATCTTTGAAAAAAATCACTAACCATTACTGCTTTTAATTCAGCGTTGCCAATAGTTACCTGTCTTGTTGTTAGTTGGCAGTGAATTACCAAATGTAGTTCTATGTATTTTATATATAAATATTTTGATACTGAAATAAAATCAAATTAAATCAACGTATTTGGATTTTATATGATTGACAAACTATGTGGGTTCTTACAGATTGTACACTTTAGCATACGCGCAAAACCTTAAAGTGACTCATCAAGAGAGCGTAAACGTTTTCCACTAGCTGCACATAGAAAGCGTGAGGGTACTTAGTTACTAAAAATTAGTTTATATAACGCATCATATGTTGTACAATGAAAAATATGTTAATTTTATCACACATACTAAATAATCTGAATAAAATGTGAGTCTGTACTAATGTCTAATTGCATAAAGTTATAGATATTATGTGAACTGTTACGTTTAATGACTAATAGACATTTTGTTTGGAATTACTTAACTCTAGAATGTATTTGCAGGCCTCAAAGTCGGTCACTTTTTTCACTTCTAGTCACTATTTTAGACAAAAGTCACTTTTAGTCACTTTTTCTGAAAATTGTCACTTTTTTCACTTTTTTGAAGTGCTCGAAATTGACTTTTTTTTAAATCAGCTCCATAAAAATTCTGTTGAGTTAATGAAGGAAGGTAAATACAATTTTCAGTTTGTTTTGTATTTATTTTTACTGTATTTAA
>PNEQ01033197.1:0-16448 GCA_003012365.1 Medauroidea extradentata
AACAGGGCACCCAAATAAATAAACCTAATAATACATTTTTAGTGGGTGAGAAATTGTGCAAGTTCCCGAAATTTTCTACCAAAAGATTTTTTTTGGTGGGGGGGTTGAATGGGGGATCTAAAAATATTAAAATTAAGAAACAATTTCGTGAGCTGTTTTGCGTGCACCTAAGGTTATCGCTAATAGTAATTGTGTGGGAGGCAAAACAATTCAACAGGGGTACAGTGGGGTACCCGAAAGTTCCACAAAGTTCGTTGAACTTCGGTCTAGGGTTCAAAAGTTTTTAGGGGAGAGTAACGTACACACACGCACAGAGAGAAGAAGGTGATTTTATAAGTCTTCTCGTTTCTTTGGAAAATATGATAAACACAACAAAGTAAATTTGTTTCAGCAGCAAAAATGTTTCTTTTTTATTCACAAAAAATTATTTGGTTGCCAAAGTTTATTTTTTTTTCAACTAAACTAAACCTTTATCTCTGTCATTTTGCGCATAATAGCTCATTTTAGCATTATAACCACGTAACGATGATTTACCATTCATATTTATACATTTAATTATCATTCAGCATTATCTACTGCTAGTAGAACATTTACAAAGAATACATTTAAGCACATATTCGCATTTCTTTACTTCAGGTTTTAAAAGTCTTTTAGCTAGTCTTGTTTGGAAATATAATAATAGAATCTTTGTTCGCTGACTTAAGTTCCGTTATGTTCATTATGTAAGTTATGAATAAGTAAAGAACAATAATGCAGCACTTAAGATGACATAACATTTTACATAATTATCTCTTCCTTTTAAATGAAAGCTATATAACACTAACATTTATGTACAAAAATACACTTAATATCGTTAATAAAATGATTCTGTGATGATATGTACTCAGAAAATCTTTAATTGTGAAACTAAAGGAGTATATTCATCATCCTATTAATGTGAATGTTTCGACTCATAAAGATATTTTCTTCAGTGTTCGTTGGTACATGACGTACTGCAGTGCACATTGTCAGTACTATTATGAAGAAAGTGCTTCTCGTCTTTCTTGAGAAAGGTCGGTATGCATATGTCAAAGTAGTGGCATATGATATTGTTAGTCTTGAAGAGTCAGTCAGTCTTGTGGAGTCTTAGTAGTGAGTCGTGAAGATGAAGTGAGACCGAGAGTGGTGTGAGGCAGCGCCCTTAGGGACGGTTTTGCCACTGGGGCGGCGATGGACGTCGTGAGAAGTGACGGGCCGAGAGGAGACACTGGCGGCGGCGCAGAGATGAGGACCCAGCGCCTTGGGGGCGGAATCACGACGGCGTCGAGGCTGATGTAACATCGGTGGAGCTGACGAGGCGTGACGCCTCGAGGATGGCAATACAGCAGCGGTGGTCGGTGTAGAGTCTGAGTAACATCAGCGCCCTACAGAAGGGACACAACACTCAGGTGTTGTGTCGGCGAGACTGAGCTGACGAGGTGTGGCGTCTCGAGGAAGGCAACACGGCAGCTGTGGTTGGTGTCGAGGCTGTGTGACGCCAGCGGGCTCCAGGAAGGACGAACAACACTAAGGTGTTGTGTTGGAGTGCTGCAGAGGTGGTGAACTGTGGAGAACACACTGACGGTGTTGTGTAGAGGAGGGCAGTAACTGGCAACTTGAGGAGACTGTCTACCTGGTGATTCAAGAAGAGTGCTTCGAGAGTTCGCTATTGGTCCTGCTTGGAGGAGGTGTTAAGCTTTTGCAGAGAGGCTGGTGAGGACATCTTGGTGATGTCAGGAAGACGTCTTGGTGACGTCGGAGTCTACTGCGAGGCTACAGGCACATACCTTCGGAGCAGTACTGGATGAGACAAGAGGGCTTCTGCTGCGGGTCAACAGGTGCAGGAGGTGCGCGACGGTAGTCGAACCGAAGACTTCAAGAGTGAAGACAGTGGTGCACTCTGGGTGCTGCACTGTACATGGTGAGCCATTCTCCCTTAGGACTGTTAAGGTTGTACATTGTCACTATTCGAGGGACTGATGATTGGATATATGACTGAACTTTTATTGTGTTTTGTAGTCTTTAATTGATTAATGGTGAATAACATTGTGCTTTAATTGTCAAAGTTAATTAAAGTTCTGTGGCACAGTACTAATTGTGTGCATAACTAATTGTGTTGTGAGAGTTATAGTTGATTATTTTTTGTGTTGAGTCTACACCCAAACAGCTTCATTACTAAATGAGCTAAACAATTTTCATTATTAACACCATAATATGGGAATCTAAAACATCATGACCTTCATTCACACACTCGGGAATCAAAAATACACTTTCCCCAGTTTGTAGCATAGACCTCCCTGGTGGTGGGGGTGATGAGACATGGCTTCACTTCACGAGGCATAGGAATTGTTCTTCGGCCATACTGATCTATAAACCACTTCACAACTTGCTGTAATGCAATTAGACCGCTTGAGGCAGGGTTCACTGTATAACCACATCTCGATACTGTCCCAGATATGTTAATTATGGCTAATGTGGCGGATGCCAAGAGTTTTTCCGTCCGCATGGTCATAGTTCGGGAGCGGTGAGTCAGTGCATTGCCTGTACATACTGGCTACCTGCAGCTTTATCTAGGCACAGAAATTTGTGGGTATAATAGAGTCCTGTCCCGCCCATTGTGAGGCAAAATATTGCGTGTAATCAGCGAACCCATGTCTCCTACATGAACAGTCGTAATAGAATAATACTCACTGTTTTCAGGTAGAGTACTGAGGTCTGTGATGTTATACAGAGTGACAAAAAAGTCCTGCACCAAACTTAAACCGCCCATGGGGATGGAGATGGGGAGCAATTTGAGATACGAAACCCGTGTCCGGAACTCAATCGTTAAGCCCCTGCAAGAAATTGAAATTGCGATTAAATTTGGCAACGTCGCATGGCTCGCATATGGCACAGTGGCTGTTATCTCTCACGAGTTGTGTCATCATCCCCATGTATGGTCTGTCGCCATGGCCCAGTGGCAAAGTCCAGGCCTCCTGATCGATAGGTTTGGGTTCAAGTCTCACCTATGTCTTCAATTTTTCCAAGACAATTATCATCATTATTAAATGTATGTACGTACAGTATTTTCTATCGATGATCAGGTAGCCGAACCATTAGTTTTCATTAATTTTGTGGTTTATAACACAATTCGTAACATTGAGACGAGAACTGTAATAATTTTTCATTGTATTTATGTTTGAAAAACAAATGAATTCTAAGAAAAACAACAGAGAACACAACAAACCAACTTTGGACTGTCTTATGTGTCTAACAAGCCCTTTTCCTAGAGCAGTTGCTCAAAATTGCCCCCTTGAATCATCACGAAGGCAAAGGTGAAAACGATTCAAATGATATTCTCGCATTCGTCCGAAAATTTCAGGTGCTCTGTCTCGAATACTACCGGCTGCTGCAGCTATTCTAGCCACCAAATCCTATTCAGACTCGATTTCTGTCCCATCATAAATGAGGTCTTTGAATTATCCCCACAAGAAAAAGTCCAGAGGGGTCAAATCTGAAGAGCATGCGGGCCATCGAATATGACTTTCTCTTCCAATCCATTATCCAGGGAAAACTGTGCTCAAGTGTTCTCGAACTGCTCGAAGCTAGTAGCGGAGGTGCCATAATGTTGAAACCACATTTCTGCTCTGGTTTGTAACGGGACGTCTTCTAAAAGTTCAGGAAAAACCTCTTGCAAAAACCGAAGATATGTTTGTCCGTTGAGCCTAGCTGGTAGGATGTATGGTCCAATTAAATGGTCACTGTTGATTCCCGCCCAAACATTCACAGAAAAGTTTTTCTGATTTCCCTGAATGGTTGAAACGTGGGGGTTTTCATGTGCCCATTCGGGGTTATTGTGGATGTGGAAATAGCCATCCCTTGTAAATTTCGCTTCGTCGGTAAACAAAACTTTTTCCAGAAATGTCGGCTCTTCTGCGATGCGTCCTATCAATTTGAGAAATTCACGCGCAACGGTCGGTCCTCAGGCATTAACTTATGCACTTTCTGTAAATGGTACGCGTACATGCCGTCGTCTCGAGCGACTTCGTGAACAAGTTGTTGCCCGACACCCTCCGCACTGGACACTGCACGCGTGCTTGTGGAAGAATTATTGTGGAACCGATTTAAAATCGCGTCTTCCACCTCAGGTGTCCTTACTGTCCGCGGTCTTCCTACCCGAGGACTGTGACCCTGTTAAAAGAATAAAAATTCAAAAACTTCATAAAAAGGTTTTTTTTAATATCATGAATTGAGTAGTTGTTTTTAGAATCAAGCCTACCAAGTAAGAAAAATCATTTAAAAATGAATGAGAAGACTTTCACCGAACCCGGTGTTGGAACAGTGAGGAAAGTACTCGGAAAAAAATCACCAGTGGTTCGAGTCCCAGTCCCGCCGGTGATTTTTTCTGAGTACTTTCCTTATCATTTAAAATTTTTACTTGTTTAAAGAAATTAGAAAATGCTTGAAAACACCAAAAACATCGGTACAAAACATAAAAAAGCAAATAAAAACTTTAAAATACAAAAAAATACTTCTGAACGCTGTCCTTCTAAAAATTACCTAAAAAAATTTTAAAACTTAAATTTAAAACATTAAACACTGGAAATACGCATGTAATTAAAATTTAGGTACATACTTGCAATGACCCTGTTTCTCTTTGGCGTTTGTGAATCCATGTAAAAAATTGATAAAGAAGAAGAACGTGCATAGGAAACCGTTGTTGGTAGAGGCGCTGAGCTTCACGACCGTTGCCATCGGCCAATCCATACACAAAATGGATGTCTGCGAGGTGTTCCGTAGGATATTAATCCATTTTGATGATCCAGCTCGGAAGAGGTATATTTCTAAGATCCGTCGCGTCACTACTGAAAACCCATCGATGGGCCTAGTGCTGTTAAAGCACGAAATAATTTTCTACTAGACAGTACAGGAAACCGGAAACAACGCTTAAAGTTCAGGAACCCGACGATCTTTTTGAGTATGATTTGGAACATCTCCGTAAAAAATCCAGTAGATGATTCCAGATTCGAACCCGCGATATCTGAATCCAGAAGTTAACACTTAGACACAATGCTACCTTACATCAGTACGTACAACTGAGGTTTACAATCGCTAAACCTTGTCAAGGAAGGCTTCACAGCACCAACTAGCTTATGGGTTTTTATAGTTCATTTTGTCTAAACATTAATTACCCAATATTAAGGACAACTAAAAATAAAATCCCAGACACCGGTAAAAAAGAAAATAAAACAGGAAAAAAGCGCCAAGAATCAGTTAGTCTGTACGAACAGAAAACACGGCGTGAGTAGTACTAAATCCGACATTCAAAACAAAACCAAAATAAGCCTAAACAAATTGTTATGGTTTCTAACGCCCAAAATTACGTTTTTGTTAAGAGACCTTCGATATAAAAAATAAAGTTTAATGATAATGATGACAATTGTTTTGAAAAAAAATATCATAGGTAAAACTTGAACCCGAACCTATTCATTAGGAGGTCAGCACTTTGCCACTGGGCCATGGCGACAGACCATACATACATGGGAGTAATGACACAACTCGTGAGAGATAACGGTTGGGTTCCGGACACGGGTTCCGTATCTCAAATTACTCCCCATCCCCACCCACATGGGTGGTTTTAGTTTGGTGCAGGACTTTTTTGTCATTCTGTATAACCTACATAATTACCTGCTGAAAGTAATGGGTGTATGTAGGGTACTAAATGACATATGACTCACTGCCCGTATAGAAGTTAGGTTACGAATTAAATAGAATTTTGCATTTCTGTAGTACTAAAAAATGTGAAGACTTGGTTTTTGTTCTTCAAAGATCTTGGCCTATCTGTTGCCGTGTTAGGAAAACAAAACAACACGTTCATAAATATTTTCGCTAGTTTTCTATCGCCTGGAAATACAGTAGGGGTCTACGTAGTCACGATATGAATGTTTTGGAATACCATAATGGGTGACCGAGAATGACATGAAATGTCAACTTACAAAATCACAAACGGTATGCTTTTTATGTCAGTTGCTAATGTCTTGTTTTACATACACGCATTCATATAACCTGTGTTTTGCACGCTGTGAGTAGGCTTTACTGTTAGCACAAGCATTTCTAGTTGACACCTAAGGATTATGTTATGAAAATATGAAGATACAACGTTTTAAAACTGAAAGTAGTTGACTGACATAAATTTTTATAATCATAACCTAAGGATAATTTATTTAGTTCTTTGTCAGTTAGGATACGAAACTCATCGTATTGGGCAAACGGTAACTTTTGAATGACAGCGTGGAGAAACATTTTTTATAAATGTGCCATATTTACCACTCTGTCAAATTTCATACCACCTCTGCTGACAGTGTTTATTACGAGCATAGACATGAACTTTTTCCCTCCGTTTCGTATAATAGCAACCCTCTAAACATTATAGATTTCTTATAAATTTCGGAAGTTTACTACCTGATTTTCATCAATATTTAATTCGGTAGCCTATATTAATGTACACCAGGTAAATGGAGCCCATGTTTATAAAATGATCGCCATAAATATTTCAGTGGAATATACCCTACTAACTTAAACATTAACTTAATACCAAAGTTTGTTAGCTAAAACCTTTCTTTGGTGTAGTTTGTTGCGCTTCAGCTAATTGTAAAATGTGTTATTTTGTCGAGTCTCGAGGTGTCTGTATAATTGTTTCATTCAGTTTTGTGTGAGGTTACGATTATCTCGAAATTTATTTCGCTGTATACGAGATGTTAAGTCCTACGTTCCACATACGCTCATGACTTCATAAAATAATTACCAATGTATGTGAACGTAGGCTCCTTAGTGGTATACTACTTAACTATTATTAATTATTTATATGTGTTTTTATTTTAATAATTTAAACATTGCAAACATAAACTGTTTAGTAAATAAAACAATGTAAAATATATGTAACTTCATACTAAGCATAACTTTAGTTGTAGCAAGGAAACTACCGTAAGTAAGACTGTGGGACACTTAAAAGAATATTTTTTCGCATAAATGACAGCGCAGAGTAAAGAAATTTACTTGCAATGGATGCATTTTAAATAATAAATGTCTACCTGAAATTTAAAAAAAAATTACTCATAGTTGACTTATATGAAAAATAATAATTGTGTTAAAGTGTCCCCAAGTCTCTCCACGTGCCCAGTTTGCGGTATTACATTTGCCAATGAAGTTATCTGTTTTACGTGCTCACTGAGCCTGTTGAATCAAACAGCTCAGAAAATTTTCAGCAACACTTGTTTTGTAACCGTGATAAAGAAATATCTAATTGCAGTTCAGATCTATCTCAGATATACTTGCATTGCATACTTACATAATTACAAACTTAGCTTGAGCGTACGTAATAACGTAAAAGTATATGAATCCTACGACAAAAAGTGACTAAAATAAACGTCGCTATTTCCAGGTGGCGATTCAAGCTCGCAAAAGTTAGCTCACTCGTCATCCCTTTTGAAGGGGAAAAGGAGGGGAACGAAGCGTTGAAAGATACTATTTAAAACTTCCTTCCGCTTGCACGCTTGAACTAAATTGTTTCTTTTGCAAACAATGAACACTACTGCTTGAACACGTGCTGGCTTATAGTATATGAATGTCTACTGCTTCCAACCAGTGGTACAAAAACCGCGGGAGAGGATGGGGGCGTATAGGCGTAGGCCTACATTGTAAACCCTTCCCCCAAATTTTGTGAGTGGGGTGCAATATATAATTTGTTCTCTCCTAAACGTGTATTACTGAAAATCAGTTTACAAATGATGTGATAAGAACGTATTCGGTAAGTTTGAATAATTTTAGTGACTGTCCCTTTGTCTCTCTACGCCTAATCTACTGCCCAAATCATACTAGATACTTTATGGTGGAAATGTAGACCCACCATGGGAGAAAAGGAGGGGGTTGAGGTTATTACGTCACATTCAGGCCGTTTCCTGCATACAGGGAGAACTGTTTCAGTGATTTTAGCAAGTTATATCGCACAGACGTAAACCGTTTTAAATTAATGGTGAAATGAATTATATGCTGCCTGCCACGTGTTTAATGTGCTTTGTAGTGTGTTGGGAATTTTTTTCCGATATAATTTTACAAGTTCACATTTTGCGTATGTACGAAAAGACAATATTTAAGTCGGATACAAAATGTCACTTGACAACACGTAGGTACATAACTAACAATGTTCCGAGGCCCTCAACCAAAGCTTAAAATGGCTATTTTCTAACAGCCGTGACTCAAAATATAATGACCAGATACTTGCGAAACTCAGATATAATACAGCACCGAACTTTGTTACAACATCTAATCAATAAATTAATAGTGTCAAGGTCATCGCTTAGCGTAGCAAAAACGGTTCGGTGGAAAGCTTGTTTAGTGGCGAGGTGTTAGTTTGAACGAGCTTCAGGGTCCCTCTTATTACTACTTATTTCGAAGCCTCCGAAGTGCTAAACTACTCCAGAAGGAGGAGCACTTGGTGTAGGTTAAGTTTATTTTCTTTCAAGTTTGCTCAACACTTTGAAGAATTTCCTGTTCTTAACAGGACGTTTGTTTTAACAACAGTGGCATATACAGTGAACAGTAACACAAAGTGAATCATAATGAAAATTTAAACACTTTGGTGTCTCGCAGGTAGGTACCAAAGAAGTAAAATTCTAACTGCTGGCATTTGCTATTGTTATTCTAGAAATTAATAAAGCAATAGAAAGGAAGAATTTCAGGCTTTGACTCACTACACATCCTACCGATGACTTCGAAACACAGTTTCTAATATTTAGGTTTGGCTGCCAGGTACAAATATCAGTGAAGGAGTATTTAAATGTATAAATTACACTTTCAGTTAGTGTACCTTATTTTTAAAACATTAAGTATTAGTATTTTATTTTTATTTTAACTTTGGTTTTCTTGGTCATATATCTTCATGCACTCTAGTATAACGTATTTTTGGCAGCTGATGGAAATTTTATATAAAACTGTATTCTTAATGAAAAACAACGCAGCCTAATTAAAGCTGTTTGTGTTAAATAAATTCAAGAAATTCCAAAATATGAAGTTGAATTATGTAAAGTTCTGCGAGAATGCGAGTAAAATTTGCGTACACATTCAAATAAAGTTTGCAGAATATTTTGACTATTACGTGGTCCTTAATTTCAATGCATGTAAAATGTCAGAAATAAATGGTTGCAGGAGCATTTTTTTCCTGATTTTGCTGCAAGTACCCGTGACTGGCGTACTCGCAAAATTATTACTAATTAAACTGCAGTGAAGACATTTAGTCGAAACTGTCGCCGGAATAAGTAATTTTTTATTGTATTTTTGTGTTTATGGCATGCAATTATAAAGTATACCTTTTAAAACACTTAGATTTATGTCCGTCGTATATTCTGTGTTTAGGTTTACAAAATGCTTACGTAGCACTAGTTTGCATCTTAAAACTGGAATTTTCCCGGGGAAAGGGGGGGGGGAGAGAACGCCACGCTTCTCTTTACAGCTTAGGTGTCAGAACAATTATGTTAAGATCCCTCCCCCACCCATGAAAAGTTTAGTTTAGATCCACATGACGCCTTGTACCCCCTCCCCTAACTCAAATATGTTCCAGCGCCACTGCTACCAACCAGCCTGTTCACAACTTTAAAACAGCAATAACCAGTGAGCTCTTAATATTGAAAATGGGTTCCGTCCAGCTTACATTATTTGTAGATTTTTCGTATTAATATTTGCTATAGGATGTTCAGTATAAACTGAGCACTCAGCAGAACTTGTGATTAATTAAAAATATGTTTTTAATGGGCTAATATATGTTAATTTTTGAGAATGTTGAAACGTTTACACTGGTTTTTAGTTACGTGGAAGTTTTCATATTAAAACTAGTTAAGGTAGCTGCAAAACGTCTGAAAGAAAACTCTATACAGTGCTCACTTTATCGTGAACGGCCTATTGCTCAATATCTCAAAACACTTGCAGTATGACGACTATAGTGTATCTTGTAATAGAATTCAGAAATTTCCGTGCTAGCTTACTCGGTCGGTCTGTGCAGGTGGCATCAGTCACATTGTAATATTCGTGTAAGTGTTGCGGACATATTACAAAATTACGAAAGTGATAAAATTTTTGTTATTTACCGAGACTTAGGGGAACGTAACACTGCGACATTTTGATACCAAAATTTACATATTTTTACAACTGTGAATTTTAGATACATTTACAACATGAATAACTTAGGAAACTTATGACAATATACGTAATCAAAATGTTTCCATAAAAACCATGATTTTTTTAAAGCTTATTGATGTACTCTCTGTGGCGTAAACATTCTTGGCATCTTAATTTAGCGAAGGCTGATGATTGTAGCCAGAAAGTAGCATTGTCGGGGAGGAGGAATTTGTAGAAAGAAGAGCAGGACTAGCAGAGAAATGAGAATGATGTGATTGACTGAGAGTTGATAAATCACACGAGAGAGGGGAGAGATAAGGATGAAGAGCGAGTAACGGGGGTTGCACTGGTGATAGGGAGGGGACGGAATGTCTGCGGCCGCGCCGGAGCACCAGACAGACAGACAGACAGAAGGTCGCGCAGGCTAGCCACTGACTTGGGCATGTAAATACAGTCGTTCCACGCGACATAAACCCCTTCACTAGTTTCGTGTGACGTCTATCCGCAGCACAAGTACCATTTTGTTTTCCAGCGACGCAGGAATACAAACTGAGTAAGTTGCTTGAACTTAAGTGTATTTTTTTAAAATTAGGTATTGGCGTTATGTGTGAATTTAAGAAGTCGTTGAATGTGAATTTCTCAGGCATCTGGTTAATCATATTGACATCTCACTGGTAGAAGCGTAATGTTTATTTTCGCTAACGATTAGATAGCTGCACGAAAGTGGGGTTAATTCGTCATTGTTGTAAAGCATACTCCTACTGTGTGCCGTAGATACTAAAATATATAGTAGTCGTTTTATTTTCTAGAATAATGTGTGTTACTCTTGCAGTCGTTGTGTAGACAGCTTTAGCGATAATTTTCTATTGTTTACTCGCAGGCTGCCTACAAAGTAGCTCTTCAATGCCGCGTTATTCTGTTTTTATTTTCTCCAGGTATCGCGTGGTATAAAATATTGCTCGTTTCATTTTAACCACCGTACCATTCAGGTTTAGAAATTAAACATAAAAAATAACACACACAAGCGCACGCACTCCTACATGCAAACTCTCCCTCTCACATGCTCTTCTCTTTCTCTCGTTCACCAAAAAGCTATTAAAATTAGTAAAATGAGCTTCTTTCGCCTTTTTGGCCTTTTTAATGTAAGTTAGCAAAAGAGGATATAGTTTCGCAAATTTGTTAGTTTCCTAAGCCAAACATTTGTATATACGCAGCTTACTTTTCGACACCTGGAACTCAAGCAATTGATTGCTTAAGTAATTGGTTGGGACGCCACAATAGTGTACTAACTGTAGCAACGAAGTGTGTATGTTGCAAGGAAATCGGTGCTAACCAGTGGTTATAAACAACTCTGGAGCTGTCGGTGATTTGGCATTGTAACCATAAGACTGATAAGTACAGGCATACCGTCATTAGACACTAATATATACAGACGTACAAAATTGTGTTTTTATTTGGCGAGAGGCACTGGCCTATATAGTCACAGAACACTCCATAACGACGTTGGCTCAGGTCCCTCGTATCTACGTGTTCCTGCATTACAGGATAGTAGGCAACTCACAGCTGACATTTCGTTGGTTGAGAAATGTCCTACAGGCGCGCCACACAAACTGTCGGCCAACAGAAGACGTCAGATGAAGCCACAGTGACTTTGAGTCTAGTCTGCTGTCATATAATAACACGACTGTACTAATTTATCGCGGTAAAAGTTGACTGTTGGCTAGGATTCAGTTGAACATGTCCATATGGTTATTGACGTGTCCCCGTCTGACTGGGCCATTGATAACTCTGGCGTGCTGCTCCTTTTTCTCATTTATCTTTAAACAGCTAGTAACCATCCTCCAACGATACAAAGCACAGTGGGTTACATTGTCTTGCAAGATACGGTAGCGTGTAATATTCTTGCGATTTTCCACTGTCTCTATAGTGTTCAAGAGCCGAGGAAGGAATTATCAAATAACTCGACTTCAGTAGTAGCAACATTCTTATTGATTCACGTAGGCATATCAGTGTCACGGGTTCATGGTGTACAATCAGGTGTAATACGCTTTGAATCACGACCACGCTTGAAAGTCATTACGATGGTTGTTAAGGACGTTGGACCCATAAAAATTCAAAATTTTATATTTGTGCCAAACACTGTCCAACTTTTACACATCATACAACATGTCATTTCCCCGAATAAAAAAAAATTATGGCCCATAGTTTTAGCATAATCACCTATCAAAGTCACAAAATGGCAGTTGCGGTGTAGCCAAAATAATAAAAAATAATTAACTTGCAGGTACAAGACAATTCATATCGATACTTAATGATGTGAACTACTTCAAGACATTTTTGTAAACACAAAGTTTATAAAGTTTTGTATTTTTTAAAAATGGATGAAAATGAGAAAATTTTTGCATAACTTTGACTTTCGGCTACTACTGAAATATTCAAAACTAACGTTGGTCAAATATGTCACGAAATGCATTGATACATTGACTTTCAGCTCCTGTAATTTTGAATTCATTAGTTAATTACTTTTATTTATTTTAGCTTCACCGTAATGGCCATTTCGTGACTTTGATGAGTGATTTTGCAAAAACTATTGGGCCTAATTTTTTTTATTTGGGGAAATGACGTGTTATCTGATGTGCAAAAGTTGAACGGTGTTTGGCACAAATATAAAAAAATGAAATTTTACGGGTCCAACGCCCTTAAATGTATTTTGTTATACACCTGAACATTCTTTAATTGGAGTTTTATATTGAAAAGAATAACTAGTTATAAAACTGCTTTTCTGGATAGCTGCGCGAAGAATTGCGATAACCACGTCAAAGTTGTTATTTAATATGCCTTATTGGTGCTTTCAACATTATTAAAACCGATTGAGGTGGCGCAACGGTAACACGTTGGACAAGCATTCGGGGGAGACCCGGGTTCGATTCCCTGAATTCGGTTTTCCATGGCATCCCGAAAATGCTGGAGGTGAATGCATGGATGGTTCCCTGACATAGGCCATAGCCGACTCCATTCCCAGTTCCTGCGTTTGGGCAAAATTATTTGTAACCGTCTCCAATAACCTCGCTGTTGACGAGACATAAAATTCCAATAAAACTGGAAACATTATTTAATTTTAATTATTTCGTGACAAGGGGACCTAATTGGGCTTTTAGAGAAGGACCATTAATTTAAATAGCAGAACCTTTTAAATGGTTATAGAGTTTTGTGCATTTGTTTCAGAAATTATTTTCAACACTTGATGCCATATTTTAACTTCAAGGATGGGGTTTCTGTTTAAATAAGCCACGCTGTTAGTAAGGAAATTTGAGATCAGTTGTGCAACTCCTGCCAATGAAAAACATTCCAGATTTTTAATTATCCGCTGATACAATTTATAGGCCTAATGATTTTTCAGCCTTTGTACGTCATACATTTTAAACTAGAAGCATTGAATATTTACTGTTTCCCAGTGATTTTCCACAGATGCAATTTGTTTAAACTGCTCCATTGGTAATGTGTCGAATACTATAGATTACATATGCGAAATAAACTCACTTATTGAATCAAGAGATGTTTCACAAATTGAATAAGTAACGATTTTATTAACCTATAGGCCTACGTACAAAATATTTCATCTAAAATATTTTTTTTAACGAAATAAACTCGTATGCTCAGGAAAACCATGCACTATAGTTACAATGTTAATATATACCAACTGAAATCGAACACACGAAATTGAACACGTCATGGTAACACATCAACCACTAGTCCACTGTAAACACTTGACTGTTCGATTTGTCATTTAAGTAACTACTTACTGTCATTTCCCAGTGAAATGTGTTAAATTTGTTCATAGTTTTGTTTATTATGCTGTTTGTTGGAAAGTGTGAATATTTCAAAGCAGCGTAACTTTGCAGTAACAGATGAAAACTGTACTTAAATTAAAAACCCCACTATATCCACATTAAACGAACATCGAGAATTTTTATTATTTACTGTAAATATTACTCCGTAAGTGTAATATCTAAACATGTAATTCGCGTTTAAAAAACGGCAACAAAATTTAGTTACATAATTGCTGTTGGCATTGATCGAACAACAGATTCGCCAGTGTTAAAACCTTGCAACTTATTGAAAGTGTAAAGATTTTACTGATTCACTTTAGAGTGTAGTTACTTGGAGCAAGGAGAGACAACTTCCCCACCTGTCGTTGGACTACGAGTATATGCACTGAAAGTTACCTTTAGGCTGTTAATAGCTGCTGCTGTTATTTTTTTAACACTAATTGGGAAATGAATTTATAAAAATTAAATTAACTCAATGGATTCTACCGTTTTTGTCGACACTTTTTGGTTGGCAATTGAGATTTGTGATACCCCAACAATTTACTTGGCAATGATCTGAAACATTACATCGCAAATTTTACTTACGAAAGTTAAGTTTTTATTCTACAGTGTAATACTATCTGGGGAGAATTTTTGGATCGTTCCGGATATCTGGTCGATTATAACGATAGCTTTTTTCTGCCGCATTACATGATCTTGCTGTCTGACCCACGAAATACTTCAATAAAACTTTTGGGCATAGTCTATGTTTCAGAGAAATTATTTGTTTGTAATTAGTTGTATCAACTTTTTGTCACAGTTGCTAAATCAGACTTTCGGTGTACCATAACTTGCATAAGCTGGTGAAAAGGGTATTCCATGTTCAACGTTGAAAGCTGTGGAGAAAATTCTTTTTCACTTATAAATAAGCAATACGTTCGGTATCTATGATGTAGTCAATGGATAGTGTGGCAGTTACATCGTCCAGGATGCAAGTACATGATAGTGTTTCATTCTGAATCAGTTTATTTTATGTCTTATAATTAAAGGTACGTGAAAATCGCAAATTGCGATAAATGCGAAATATATGCAACATTTTGAGTTATTTGCGAAAATCTGCGAAATTACGACTTATTTACGAAAATCCCCTAACTTTTGATAGGCTTCAAAGACGTGTGCATAATTGAGACATACCATGCCATTCACTATTTTAATTTCACATAAATTATTATAAACATGCATTATATATAGCAATTACACGTTTATACTGTGGTTACGTAAACAAAAACAAACACGCGATGTTAACATTCGTCTGTGCACATTTTACGATATTCACTGTTTGCAACATGGCGGCATTCAGTTACAACGGGTCGTAAAATAACTTCGTGAACGGGTGTGACGGAAAGTGTAGCAGAATTATCTCTCATTTCACCTCTTGCGCTTCCTTGAACACTTATTTTCATTCTCTGTCTTCTTCTCAAAGTTACAATTACAAGCATTCACAAAGCCGCATCTGTTTCGCTTTACTTGTTTACGTTTGCCGTGCACTCGCGTTACCTGTAAACAGTGTAGATGCTGAGAGGTTTTTCAGCAACTATAACCTTGTACTTTCATACAGAAGAACAGTGCTGAAAGAAGAAAGCTTGGAAACCTGTTCAATGTTAAAATTTAACCAGTGAACCGTTTTATTTGTTTCTTATAAAAAACACTGTCTTGTATCTTGCACGTTTGATAAGTTTTGTAAGTATGTTTTTATAGAAAGTTAACTTTTCCTATATTTTCTTAATTTTTCATTAAATATGCTACAAAATGCTACAAAGCTCTTTTCAAAATACTACAAAATGCCACAAAACCAATATGTAAATGCTACAAAATATTTTTCAAATAGCTATTTTCAAGTACCTCTACAAATCCAACCCGATAACAGCAAGGTTGCTGGGTATTGGTAAAAGTTATTTACTTACAGTTATTATCACGTATTAATAGACTCGAGTAATCGAGATGGTAAGCTAAGTGGACTTAATGGCCGGAGACGGGGATCGAACCCGGGTCCTCCCAAATTCGAGTCCAACCTTTTACCATTGAGCCACATCGCTCGATGTCGAGTCATAGAAAAGAAGATTATAAGCAATGAATTATGTGGAAAAAAACATATCTTGTTTTTTGTATGCGAATGGGCCGTTACTTGTGAAGATAACAGTATGACTTAAAATTAAAAATATTTTACTACATGCGATGAAGGCCTACGTGTAGTGAAGAACGTATTAATTTTTTATTCATGAACTTTATCAAATGAATCAAAGCACCATAAACTGTATGATTTCCGTTCTTATCGAAGTATCAAATATAATCGTTTTATCCTATTAGTGCAAGAAATATGTTCAATAATTCTGCGTGCGTCCAAGGGTAAGTTGGATAGAGGAACGGTTTCGATTGTTTACGCAGATAAGTAACTGCAGTAGTATCCCTTAG